>JAWMAR010004824.1:0-39251 GCA_036785375.1 Leucoraja ocellata
ATCTTTCCCTCAACCCCCCTCTCTCTCTCTCTCTCTCTCTCTCTCACACACACACCACACACACAGAACACACCACACACACACACACACACACACATGCTCTTTCTCTCTATTTCTCGCTCTCTCCCTCTCTCTCTCTCTCTCCACCCCCCTCTCTCTGCTTCTCGCTTTCTCTGCTTCTCTCTCTCTCTCTCCATCTCTTTCTCTCTCTCTCCCTCTTTCTCTCTCTATCTCTCTCTATCTCCCTTTCTCTCTCCCTCTCTTTCCCTCTCTCTCAATCTCTCCAAAACTTCCTAAACTTCTCAAAAGTTTCTGAAACTGTTCAAACATCTCCTAAACTGTCTCTCACACTCATACCCTCATCTTTCTCTCCCTCCTTCCTTTTTCCTCTCCATCCCACGTCAATGCACCAAATAACAACAAAAAACCACCCCGGAACCAACATCCGGCATTTCACTCTCCACCCAGACACGTTAGACCCGCCGTCCCGCTTTGCCAGCTCCGGTGCGCCGCCCTAAAGCGTCCCCCTCCCGCCGGAAGCGCCTTTGTGGACGAGAGGTTCGTCACTCAACGGTGCGGGAATGCAGCTGTGAAGATCATGTGAGGATAAAAGCGCCGACATACAGCGGGAGAGTCAGCAATGCAGCCAGTGATGCATGCATTCCCTTTAATGCCGCAGGGGGAGCATGCACAGGCGCTGGCAGGCCGATGCCCACACTTTATAATGCACCCTATATGTGACACTACAATGCAGCGGGAGAGGCAGCACTGCAGCCAGTGATGCATGCATTCCCTTTAATGCAGCAGGGGGAGCATGCACAGGTGCTGGCAGGCCGTCCCCCTCTCTCTCTCTCCCTTCTCTCCCTCTCTCTTTTCCCCCTCTCTCTTTTCCCCCTCTTCCTCTCCTTCTCCCTCTCTCCCTCTCCCCCCCCCCCCCCCCCCCCCCCCCCCGCTCTCTCCCTCCTTCTTCCTCCATCCCTGGTGAGACCACACCTGGAGTATAGTGTGCAGTTTTGGCCTGTTCGCCTTTATAACAAGAGGAGTTGAGTCTAGGAGCAAAGAGGTCCTTCTGCATTTGTACAGGGCCCTGGTTAGACCACACCTCAATTCAATTCAATTCAATTCAACTTTATTGTCATTGCACAGATACAAGTATGGGTTCAATGAAATGCAGTTTAGCGTCAGTTCGTAGTAATAGTACAATATAGAAATAAAAATACTGAATAAGCAAACAATGTGGACGGAGAGACTGGAGAAGTATGTGGGCGGACTCCGAGTTCAGCAATGTGATAGTGTTGTTGTAGAAGCTGTTCCTCATCCTACTAGTACGAGACCTGAGGCTCCTGTACCGCCTCCCTGATGGGAGGAGGGCAAACAGTCCATGTTAGGGTGGGAGGGGTCTTTGATGATCTTCCCGGCTCGTCTCAGACACCGTTTTCGGTGGAGGGCATCCATGGCAGGGAGCGGGGCACCGATGATGTACTGCGCGGTTTTCACCACCCGCTGTAGTGCCTTCCTGTCTGCTACGGTGCAACTGCTGTACCATACCGTGAAGCAGGTGGTCAGGATGCTTTCGATGGTACAGCGGTAAAAGTTGGTCAGGATCTGGGGGACAGGTGAGCTTTCTTGAGCCTCCTCAGGAAGTAAAGGCGCTGCTGCGCCTTTTTGGTCAGCTTCGAGGCGTTGAGGGACCAGGCCAGATCCTCCGAGATGTGTACCCCGAGGAATTTGTAGTTGGAGACGCACTCCACCTCAGTCCCGTTTATATGGATGGGGGTATGTCTGCCCCCTCTGATCTGCCTGATGTCAACAATAATTTCCTTCGTCTTCTTGGAGTTGAGGACGAGGTTATTGTTTGGCATACCAGGTTGTCAGGTGCTGGACCTCATCCCTGTAGGCTGACTCGTCGTTGTCACTGATCAGTTCCTACCACCGTGGTGTCGTGGGCAAACTTAATGATGGCGTTGGAGCCATTCTTAGGGATGCAGTCATGGGTGAAGAGGGGGTAGAGGAGAGGGCTGAGCACACGGCCCTGTGGCACGCCGGTGTTCAGTGTTATACTGGAGGAGGTGAGGTTGTTGACCCTAACAGACTGTGGCCTGTTAGTGAGGAAGTCCAGTGTCCAGTTGCAGAGGCAGGTGGAGATGCCAAGTCCACTGAGTTTGGTGATCAAGCTGGCGGGGATGACGGTGTTAAAGGCAGAGCTGAAATCAATGAACAGCAACCTGATGTAGGAGTTGTTGTAGTCCAGGTGGGTCAGGGCAGAGTGTAGGGCCGCAGATATGGCGTCCTCTGTAGACCTGTTGGTCTGGTAGGCAAACTGATGGGGGTCCAGTGTGGGGGGGAGGCTGGCTTTGAGGTGAGCCAAGATCAGCCGCTCAAAGCACTTTGCAATGACAGGGGTGAGTGCCACTGGGCGGAAATCGTTGAGACTCCCTGTAGCTTACTGTTTGGGCACTGGCACGATGGTTGGTGTCTTGAGGCAAGTGGGGACAAACACCCTGGGCCAGTGAGAGATTGAAAATGTCGGCGAGGACTGGGGATAGTTGTCCAGCACATGTCCTAAGCACCCGGCCAGGGTTGCCATCGGGGCCGGCAGCTCTGCGCTCATTCACCTTGCTCAGTGCATCTTGTACAGCAGGGGTGGAGAGACTGAGAGGTTGTTCATTCGGGGGTGGAGCACTTTAATGGCTGGGGTTTTGTTGTCCCCGGTCAAGCGAGCATAGAAGTGGTTTAGCTCGTCAGGGAGGGTGGCGTTGTCTGGGGGAGGGGTGTTAACTTTCTGATAATCGGCAAGGGATTTGATTCCTTGCCACATGCGCCTGGGGTCAGAGTTGTTGTGGAAATGCTCCTCAATCCGCCGTTTATGATTTAGTTTAGCAATCCTAATTCCCATTTTCAGATTGGCCCTGGATGAGCTGTATCCCTCAGCGTCGCCAGATCTGAAAGTAGCATCGCGAGCCTTCAGTAGGAGTCTGACCTCCCTGCTCATCCACGGCTTCTGGTTAGGGAAGGTCTTAATCTCCTTGTGGGTAGTGACATTATCGGTACAGAATTTTATATAGTCCAGAACTGTTGAGGTGTACGAGTTGATGTCCACTTGTGAATTGGTGGACTGAGTAGCAAAGAGACTCCAGTCTGTCTGCTGAAACTGCTCCTGTAAGTCAGAGACAGCCCCCTCAGGCCAAACCTTCACTGTCCTCATGGTAGGTTTCACACATCTGATCAGAGGTGTGTATTTGGGGAGCAGGAACAGGGAGAGGTGGTCAGACTGTCCAAGGTGGGGGGAGGGGGAGGGCTTTGTAGGCTTCAGTAATATTAGTGTAAACTAAGTCCAGAACAGTGTTTCCTCTGGTTGGGCAGGAAACATGCTGATGGAACCTGGGGAGTACAGTTTTAAGGTCGGAAATCACCCGCAACAATAAATGCCCCCTCTGGATGAGCAGATGTATGTTTGCTGATAGCAGCTTGCAGCTCTTCCATTGCTAGCCTGGCATTAGCGTCCGGGGGACCATAGACTGCAGTGATAACAGGCGATGTGAATTCCCTGGGCAAATAGACGGGACTGCACTTTAACATCAGGTATTCCAGGTCAGCAGAGCAGTGACTACCAATCCTAACAACGTCCGTACACCATGTGTTATTCACATAAATGCACAGTCCCGCCGCCCTTGGTCTTACCGGAGTCCTCCACTGATCTGTCGGCCCTGGAAGACAGTGCGCCCATCCAGCTCAATGGCGTTGTCTGGGATGGTGTCCTTGAGCCATGTCTCAGTGAAGACCATGGCGTTGCAGTCGGCGATCCTTCTGTGTGTGGTGATCCGCAGCCTTAAGTTCGTCGGTTTTACTCACCAGGGGCCGGACATTCGCGAGGAAAATGCTGGGCAGAGCTGGCTGGTGCGGGTTTGATTTCAGCCTAGCTCGATAGCCTCCCCGCTTCCCACGCCTTTGTTTGCGGTCCCTGCGCCGCGTCCGGGCACTTCCTGTCGGGGGCGCTGACCCGCTAGACCACGGTGTCCTGGCGATCTCCGGCGGCAGTTGAAAGTCGCTTCTGGGGGCTCGTTGTGCAGAGACGGACGAGGTCCAGTAGCTCCTGACGGCCGTACAGAGTCTTCGCTCGAGTGCTCCGAGCGAAAACTAAGGTAATTATTAACAGAAAAAAAACTAAATTGCAAAAACTATGGAGACGCAGACCCTCGCGTTGTGCACGCGACGCCATCTTGAAAGCCATGTTTGGAACAATTCGGAATCGAGAAGTCTGCTTCCTCTTTCTCTCTCTCTTTCTCTCTATCTATCTATGGGGAATGCTCTGGATAACAGTTCAATATATGTGTTATTTGAATCCTAAGTATAATAAGACATTTAGAATGTTAAGTTACAAGTTGACCAAACGGTTAGTGGATGAAGCCTGGACAGTAGAGGGCACATGGAATGTAGAGACAATTATATGGGAAAGGAAGGCAGGAAAGAAATGGAAGAAAGTAATTAAAACATGGGAAGCAGATGCAGAGAAGAGAAACATGAGGAGAGTATAGAGTTCGAAGTTGGATGGATACGGCATGTAAGAAGGGCTGGATAGTTATATGGATGGGAAGGGAATGGAGGGTTATGGTCTGAGCGCAGGTATATGGGACTAGGGGAGATTATGTGTTCGGCACGGACTAGAAGGGTCGAGATGGCCTGTTTCCGTGCTGTAATTGTTATATGGTTATATGGTTATATGGCATAGAGTTAATAAACAAGGATAGCACTATGAAAGGGAAGGGAAGTATTGCAACTAGAATGCCAGTGGGCGGAGGAACAAGAGAAAATAATTAAGAGACAGGCGGGAGGTGAAAAATAGGTGATGGTTAGTAAAAAATAAACCCAGTACTGGTAAATCCTCTGGAGGAGACTTCATGTCTGGCACGACGATCCTATTTGGTAATGAAGATGATGAGTTAGATAATCTTGGGAGCTGTCCACCTCCCTATGCCCTACCAGTAGCAGTGGCATCTTTACCTGTGACAGTTCCGTCAGTAACATATCTATACCTTGAAATTAGAAACATAGAAACATAGAAATTAGGTGCAGGAGCAGGCCATTCGGCCCTTCGAGCCTGCACCGCCATTCAATATGATCATGGCTGATCATCCAACTCAGTATCCCGTACCTGCCTTCTCTCCATACCCTCTGATCCCCTTAGCCACAAGGGCCACATCTAACTCCCGCTTAAATATAGCCAAAGAACGGGCCTCGACTACCCTCTGCGGCAGAGAGTTCCAGAGATTCACCACTCTCTGTGTGAAAAAAGTTCTTCTCATCTCGGTTTTAAAGGATTTCCCCCTTATCCTTAAGCTGTGACCCCTTGTCCTGGACTTCCCCAACATCGGGAGCAATCTTCCTGCATCTAGCCTATCCAACCCCTTAAGAATTGTGTAAGTGTCTATAAGATCCCCTCTCAATCTCCTAAATTCTAGAGAGTATAAACCAAGTCTATCCAGTCTTTCTTCATAAGACAGTCCTGACATCCCAGGAATCAGTCTGGTGAACCTTCTCTGTACTCCCACTGTGGCAATAATGTCCTTCCTCAGATTTGGAGACCAAAACTGTACGCAATACTCCAGGTGTGGTCTACCCTTAGGTAACCAGGAAGTCCTGACCTTACAAAGCTCTCCAGGATTGGGAGCAGGGGAATGCCTCTCTGTGCGTTATTTGTTTAAGGCATTGATGCCACCCGAACAGCTGGTCATTATTAAATGTACTGCACGCACTGGTGCTGGGGACCCTATAGCAAAATGTAATGAGTTGCCGATAGTGTATCCAAACAGTGCAGCCTGTACATCCAAATGCGTAGTGAAAGCACGTAAACAGATTCTAGCAAATAGAACGGTCCTGCCAAACATGAAGGAGGTATGTACATTACAGAGGGACGCCTCTTATATATAGAAATAACTATGAAAACAAGAGGGCTGTGCCATTGATACAGCACACCCCGCTTGGACAAGTTGGTGTATACGATACATTTTTACCCGTCTTACACATGCTGGTAAGGAGGGAATGATAGGATAACAAAGGAAATGTGGTGGCAGGCCTCTGAATGTAAATTTTGCCAACGAAGTAAACCAGGCAAACCAATTAAGGTACCCTCAGGGGTGACGCCAATGCCATCACGATCGTTTGAATGCATACAGATTGATTTTATTGAAATGCCAAGGGCCCCGTGTTATAAATATTGCTTAGTGATTTTAGATTTATTTAGCAGGTGTAGTGAAGGTCTACCAAACACTAATAATACTGCTGAAACTACAGTAACATTGTTGTTAATCCCAGGTTTGGCCTACCTACTGTCTTAAATTCACAATGGTCCTCATTTTAACCACTATTAATAAGGAAAAATGTGCACATTTTAATATCCGACAGCAATTCACTGTACACACCACCCACAGGCATCTGGGATGGTGGAAAGAGTCAATGGGGATTGCAAAACAAAATTACCCCGGAGGTAAATCCTTTTTCTGACAAGCAACTATGTTATAAAAAAAAATTGGGGATGAAGGAAAATTCAATGCAGAAATGAGGATAGGGTAGGGAGACTGAAAAGTCACGGGGAGTCTGACTAATCATGATCTGGATCAATGTTCAATAAGGGTTAGGTAACCAGGGTTTTGGTAAACAGAGGTCTTGTCAGAAAAAGGGAAATTACAAAGAGACGTCTTTGAAGATGAAATATTATATACAGCTGGTAAAACAATGTTTTTGTATATGTGCTGCTTGTGAAGCAATGTTTTTTGTATGTAGAATGTGTGAAATTCGAAGCAATGAGCAAATATGTCGCTTTAAGAAGGTTGTCCATTAAAATGCAAATGGACAGTTTATGGTGTGCCCCGTTAAGAAACAGGCATGCATGGGGGGCGGAGCTATACTCGAATGATAAAATGTGTTGGTTGATTATAAATAACCATATAACAATTACAGCACGGAAACAGGCCATCTCGACCCTTCTAGTCCGTGCCGAACACATAATCTCCCCTAGTCCCATATACCTGCGCTCAGACCATAACCCTCCATTCCCATTCCACCCCTATAACTATCCAATTTATTTTTAAATGATAAAAACGAACCTGCCTCCACCACCTTCACTGGAAGCTCATTCCACACCGCTACCACTCTCTGAGTAAAGAAGTTCCCCCTCATGTTACCCCTAAACTTCAGTCCCTTCATTCTCATGTCATGTCCCCTTGTTTGAATCTTCCCTACTCTCAGTGGGAAAAGCTTTTCCACGTCAACTCTGTCTATCCCTCTCATCATTTTACAAACCTCCATCAAGTCCCCCCTTAACCTTCTGCGCTCCAAAGAATAAAGCCCTAACTTGTTCAACCTTTCTCTGTAAAATCTTTTGAACCAAGTTTTTAAAAAAAGACTCATCCCGATTAAAGTGTTAAATGAGATTGGAAATGTCAAAATTACAGAGAAAAAGAAAATATATTATTGATTACTGATTCTGAGTTATTTTGGGACAGCTTGTTATGATATGATAACAGAGGTTGTCTTTCAAAAATAAAAATGAAGCAAGATTACTGTTTTCAAGCAAACACAAAGATGTTGAAGTATGTGCTGTGTGAGGGGAATGAAGGTAGATGAAAAATTGTCTTATGACTTACAAAAGGGGGTTTGAGGGAACTCACAATGAGGGATAAAAGGTGAGAAGATAAAGTAGATTGGGGAAGAGAACATATTTGGAGAATTGAATATTTAGGTGGGGAGAGCCTCTTCAGATATAATCGGATTAAAGAATAAATTCACAGGGAAGTGTTAAGAAGGAAATGGAGATTCTGGAGGATCAAAGGTAGACAAACGTGCTGGAGAAACTCAGCGGGTGAACAAGATTTACAACTTGTTATTGATACAGGAAAAACTGTTGTTTCCACCCCCTGGAGAGTGGGGGAAGCCACCTACAGGCCCTGGGCAATTAACTAATTATGTATGGTCAGCAATTAACCCATGTCTTGCCAGATCTACATTCCCAGGTTGGAGGAGCTTTGCTGGAAACCAGTGACCAAGGCCATAAAAGCTGTACGATGACAGGGTGCTGGGACAAGAAGTAATTGAGACTGTGTTGAAAGAAACAACCAAGAGCTGCTGTGAAGATGGAAGATCATCGTCGTTGGATACATTTGATTGACTGTGAACAGTTTGTGGAAACAAGGACGATAGGCTATTGATGCTCCCTTTATTCTGGGGTGGCCCAGCCCACATGGACTGAACTTTGTTCAGAATGGCAAACTTGTGGACTAACCCACATTTAAAGGATGGTACATACCTCCTGTTAAACAAGATTGAAGTCAAACATGACAAGCGCAGCAAAGATACCCTGACTACAGAAAGTAAGAGCAAAGGCCAGTAAAATCTACATTTTTTTTTGCCACAACCAAGGCACTGGTGTATTTTAAGGAAACAGTATATTTGTGACAGGGCATTGTTACGTTGCAAATGCAGTGCCACACAAGAGAAGCATGAACCAGTTACACCAGCACACGGGGAATTCCAAGCGAAGCCGAATAAAGGCTGAGCAATTTTTATGATCCTTTTCCTGTCCTATGGTAGTATCTTAGTGTCACGTCCGGGGGAGGTTGGTGGCCATTTAAAATGTTTGGAGGAACTTGGGGAACGATTGTCCACTATGAATTGAATGTGTTACTAGTGTACTATTAATTCGTCTGATGACATGCTTATGGTCTGTCGTATGTACTCAGCAAGCACTGTAGTTGTTATCAAAATGTTGATAAAAGGATGGAATGATGAAACCGAATTTTAGTTAAAAATATAAGAAGACTAGACTAAGTGGGACCCGTTGGGTCCCGGCCTCACACGGGAGGGCTGGATACCCAACACAATATTCCACCTCTGCAGAAATTCCAATATTGCTGTCCAGTGGGAAGGGAGCTTTCTGTTGCGCTAGTATGAGTGTTGTGGGCCGAAGGCACTGTTTTCCAGGGGGCTAGTATGGAGTTTGTGGGCCGAAGGTACAGATTTCCAGAGGGCTAGTATGGAATTTGTGCGCCAATTGGATATTTGGGCTGGAGGCACAGTCACTGATGCCTGGCAGTACAATCACTCGGACCTGGCAGGCTGGCGGCTGAGAAACTGCCAGAAATTCTGCCCACAACAGGTGACAGAATGTAAGAGAGAAGGGGGAAGAGGGTGGACTAAATAGATTATTGGGCTGGCAGTTCACTATCTCACGGCTCGTGGGCTGGCAGTGCAGTCATTCACGCCTTGTACGCTGACAGTTCACTCAGTCACCCCACCTACCTTCACCACCCCCACCACCCCCCCCCACAACTCTGGGCTCCTTGCCATTCCCCTCCCACTCACACATTCAGTGCATCTTCAAACAACCTCCACCCCCCATGCACTCTTAGTGGCTCTCCCACAGAGCAGCCATTCCTGCCTATTAGGTTCTATTGTAATGAAGAACACACGGCATTAAAAGTGTAGAAATGTTTTATTAAAGTTTAAAATGTGAATGCCTCTTAAAATATACGAATAATTTAAATTTTAAAGATGAGATTTATTAAGTTTTTACTTGTTGTGTCTTGTTGCGTCTTGTTGTGTTCTGCTGCTCACTGCCCCTTGATGACTATTTCCTGTTGATGAAAAGAGACAATTTTAATATACATAAAGTCAGCGGTCAAATTTTAAGAAGGAACATCTGAGAATTTATCTCAGGTCATTATTCAACATAGCACGCTATTAATTAGAACATTCTTGGGCGATTTTCCATCCTTCCGGAACCCTTTGACATTTCCCTTCATATTTCTGTTGAGCTAGTATGTTGGACCGAAGGTACTGGTTTCCAGAGGGCTAGTATGGAGTTTGTGGGCAGAATGGATTTTTGGGCTGGCAGCGCAGTCACTGAGGGCTGGCAGCTCAGTCACTGAGGCCTGTACTGGCAGGGGGGGGGGGGCACCAAAATGCTTGGTGTTGCTGAAGACATCTGGAAGAGTTCTGTCCACAACTTCAAAGCATTCTCTCCTAATCATTGGACATTCATCCCAAACAATGACTTTCACTTGCCTCGTGAAATGTGCCGTCTTAGAGTTCTTCTCGATGTTGCACAATGTATCCTCGGCCACTTGGATGGGTATCTTGAATCGAGAATGTGTAGTTCTTCCACCAGGCAGAAATGTAGCTGCTATCCTAGAGGATACTACAGCAATAGCCACATCACATAACATTTCCTGATCTGATGTTGAAAAAGCAGCCCAAAGATAATTTCAGTTGTTAATGAACACTGAAGATTTTGTGCAACATATTTTTTTGAGGTAGGCGCTGTCAGGGTGGGGGGTGGTAAACATCGTTCAGCCAAGGGAGGGGCACAGCTTCAGATGGGGGTTCTCGTGAGCTGATGAGAAATGGGGGGGGGGCTCATGCAGGGGATGATGGCGGCTTCAGTCGGGGGTGCATCCTATAGCCCTGCGGAGGTGGGGCAGTCCAGTGGAGGAGAGGGGGCAGTGAGCGATTTACTCATGACCTGTGTACTCTCTCACCGCCTTGGGATTAACTCATGTCCTTTAGACTGACTGACTGACTATCATGGCTTGTGGACTGACTGATGCCTGACTTCTGGAGTCACGTCCAACTTTTGTAAACTGAAAACGGTAACATCTGCATTGAGGAACAGCTTCTTCCGGACAGCCATCACGCTATTAAATAAATAAGCTCTGAACTACGAAATACTATATTATTACACACACACACACACACGCACGCATATATTCATAAACACACACACACACACACACACATATACACACACACACACACACACATATATTCACTCATACACATATTCGTACACACACACACACACACATATTCACACACACACACACACACATATGCACACACACACACACACATGTGCACACACACATATTCACACACACACACACACACACACACACACACACTCACACATTCACACACACACATTCACACACACACACACATTCCCATACACATATTCACAAACAGACTCATTCACACGCACACAAATCCAATGACACACATATTCACACAAAGACCCACACACACAGACTCATACAAACACACACGGACTCACTCACTCACTCACAAACACACGCACACACCGACTCAATCACCCACACATACACAGACTCATCCCCCACCTCAAGACGCTGCCCTATGGGTGGTAAATGTCGTGCAGCTAAGGGCAGCTTCAGGCGGGGTTGTCGTGAACTGATGAGAAGGGGTGGAGTGTCCTCATGCAGCGGATGTGGACAGCTTCAGTAGGGGGTGCATCCTATAGCCAGGCCTGGACTGGAGGGCGGCAGTTTCGGCAGCTTCAACTGCCCCGGGCCGCGGAGCTTGAACCGGCCCGTTTGCGGAATTCAGCCGCGGGACTTAATTACCATCACCCGGCCGGGACACACAATCGGAGGCTTGGATTGCTTCAGCGCAGAGGGAGAGCAAGGACGGAAGAGACAATGACTTTGGGAGTTAAAATGTATTGAGTGTGTGTTACTTATTATATGTTATGACTGCAGGCTAAACCATTTCGTTGCACTGAAAAGTGCAATGACAATAAATTGAATTAAAAAAAAAATGTTTTTAATTTGGATGTTCAGCTGTAGTGCAAGTGTGTTGAGAATCAGACACAGATGGGAAGTGACACCGTTAGTCAGTCAGTGAGCCCAGAGTTCTCAGTACCGATAAGCTGTAACCAAGGGGAAATGTGAATTAAATGTAAAACAGAGGGATCAAGGACAATAACAGGTACATAGTGGTTTGCAAGTAACATCACAGGTAGATAGGGTGATCAAAACGGCTTTTGACACATTAGCCTTCATGTGACAGAGCATTTAGTATAGTGGCCATGTTGCAGTTGTATAAGACGTTGGTCAGGCCGCATTTAGAGTATTATGTTCAGTTTTAGTCACATGGGTATCGGAAAATGGTGCCAAGCTGGAAAGGGCGTGTGGAATGTGCAGGAAAGAAGTGCAGATCTGGTTTTAATCGAAGGTAGACACAAAATCCTGGAGTAACTCAGCGGGTCAGTATGAAGAAGGGTCTCAACCCGAAATGTCACCCATTCCTTCTCTCCAGAGATGCTGCCTGACCCACCCGCTGAGTTACTCCAGCATTTTGTGTCTGAGGGCGAAGAGAAAATTTACGAGGATGTTGCCAGGACACGAGGGCCTGATCTAGGGGGAGAGGTAAAAACGTTTTGTTTTAATTTCACATGTTGGACTTTAAAGGGTTAACACAAGTTCAGTATCTATAATGAATCTCATCTGTAATGAACACTTATTTCCATCGTGCTGCTCTATCTATCCATGCTGGTAAACACGGCAGGTGTAGATGCATTAATTTGTTATTTTCATCGTAATTAACAGTAGTTGAGTGGCTCTCTCTCTCCGGCATTCAATGTAAAGAATATCACATAATGCTGAATATTAACATGTAGCTACATATGTGAGAAAGGGGGAGTTTGTTTAACTGTGATGCTGTGCCCTTCACCCCCAGTGGGAATATTAGTTCCAGCCGGTGGGTGAACACTAGCTGTGGCTGTATTCAATCTGCAGTTTATTTTGTAGTCAACTACTTCAGACCAGTCGGCAGGTAGATGTGATTTCAAACCCACAGACCACACGGCAAGGTCGGTCTGCTGAACGTAAACGTACATCAGAATGCCCTTATATTCTCCCCGTTAGATTCCTCTCATCATCTTATACACCTATATAAGATCACCCTTCTTCCACCTGCCTGTGCTTCAAGGAATAGGGTCCCTGCCAACTCAACCATTCCCCACAGACCAGACCCTGGCTGCTGCATCATTGTAAAATGTATCTGTAAAGTTTCTAGTTTGGCAAAATCTTTCCAATAACACAGTACCCTGAACTCTACACAATACTCCAAATGTGGCCTCACTAAGGTCTGATACAACTGCAACGTGACCTCCCAACCTCTATACTCAATATCAGGTAAAGGCCAATGTGTCAAAAGCCTTTTTGACCACCCGATCTACAGGTACTGTGATTCCACCTTCAAGGAAATATGCACCTGCACTCCAAGATCCCTCTGATCTACAATTGTACCTCGAGCCCGACCATTCACTGTGTAGATCCCCCCATGTTAGACTTCCCAAAATGCAATACCTCACAATTCTGCGCATTAAATTCTATCAACCATTCCCCAGCACACGTGGCCAATCGATCAAGATCCTACTGCAATTAATCACAACCATCTTCACTATCTGCAAAACCACCCACTTTTGTATCATCTGCAAACTGGCTAAACCTGCTCTGTAAGTTCACATCCAAATCAGTGATGTAGATGACAAACAGTAACGGGCCCAGCACTGAACACTGTAGCACACCACTAATCACAGGCCTCCAGTCTAAGAAGCAACCTTCCTTCCACCATCACCCTCTGCTTCCTTCCCTGTAGCCAAATTTCAATCCATTCAGCTATCTCTACTGGTAACTCCTGGTAACTGTATAAAGGTACGAAATAAAAAGTACTATGGCAAAATTTAAGGAACATGTAGACAGGCGCATGGACAGACAGTCAGTCCATTTATAGGAATATGTGGATGGGACATGTTGGCCGGTGAGGGCAGGCAGGCAGGCTGGGCTGAATATGCTGTGAGACTCTATGTCTCTATGTCTATAACTGGAGGGTGTGTGTGTGTGTGCACAAATAGTGCAGTAAGATATTCCTCACTTGGTCATGGATCTCTGTGCTGGGATCGTGGAACAGATTCATTTTAGAAACATAGAAACATAGAAACATAGAAATTAGGTGCAGGAGTAGGCCATTCGGCCCTTCGAGCCTGCACCGCCATTCAATATGATCATGGCTGATCATCCAACTCAGTATCCCGTACCTGCCTTCTCTCCATACCCCCTGATCCCCTTAGCCACAAGGGCCACATCTAACTCCCTCTTAAATATAGCCAATGAAGTGGGCCTCAACTACCCTCTGTGGCAGAGAGTTCCAGAGATTCACCACTCTCTGCGTGAAAAAAGTTCTTCTCATCTCGGTTTTAAAGGATTTCCCCTTTATCCTTAAGCTGTGACCCCTTGTCCTGGACTTCCCTAACATCGGGAACAATCTTCCTGCATCTAGCCTGTCCAACCCCTTAAGAATTTTGTAAGTTTCTATAAGATCCCCTCTCAATCTTCTAAATTCTAGAGAGTATAAACCAAGTCTATCCAGTCTTTCTTCATAAGACAGTCCTGACATCCCAGGAATCAGTCTGGTGAACCGTCTCTGCACTCCCTCTATGGCAATAATGTCCTTCCTCAGATTTGGAGACCAAAACTGTACGCAATACTCCAGGTGTGGTCTCACCAAGATCCTGTACAACTGCAGTAGAACCTCTCAGCTCCTATACTCAAATCCTTTTGCAATGAAAGCTAACATACCATTCGCTTTCTTTACTGCCTGCTGCACCTGCATGCCTACCTTCAATGACTGGTGTACCATGACACCCAGGTCTCGCTGCATCTCCCCCTTTCCCAATCGGCCACCATTTAGATAATAGTCTGCTTTCCTGTTTTTGCCACCAAAATGGATAACCTCACATTTATCCACATTATACTGCATCTGCCAAACATTTGCTCACTCACCCAGCCTATCCAAGTCACCCTGCAGTCTCCTAGCATCCTCCTCACAGCTAACACTGCCCCCCCAGCTTAGTGTCATCCGCAAACGTGGAGATATTGCCTTCAATTCCCTCATCCAGATCATTAATGTATATTGTAAATAGCTGGGGTCCCAGTACTGAGCCTTGGAGTACCCCACTAGTCACTGCCTGCCATTGTGAAAAGGACCCGTTTTACTCCTTTAACCGGGTTTTAAGACAAACCCGGTTAATCACACTTTTTAACATTATTATTACAGCAGTTTGTCCAATGGGTCACACATGGATAGGTTACCTGCAAACATGTCCAATCTTCTACAGTGTGTCATCACAAGGCAACTGTTGTCAGTATTGCCACTGGTGACAATATATCTGGGTAGTGTGCGACGGAACTGGGAACTGGTTGTAATTTCAAATGTTTGACTATAAAGGGTTAACTGAAGTTCAGTATCCATAATTAATCTTATCTGTAATGAGCACTAACTCCATCTTGCTTCCCTATCCACGCTGGTAAACACGGCACGGGAAGATGCATTAACGTTATCTTCATCTTAATTAACAGTGGTTAGAAATACTAATTGCCTCTCTCCGGGATACAATGGAAAGAAAAACACATAATGCAGAAAATTAAAATGTAGCTTAAGATCTGAGAGATTGGTAGTTAAGTAACGGTGCTGTTTCTTTCGTCCAGTGGGAATATTAGTTCCAGTCGGTGAACATTTGCTGTGGCTCTGTTCAATCTGCAGTTTATTTTGTCGTGAACTACTTCAGACCAGTTGGCAGGTAGATGTGTATTCAAACCCACGGATCAGACAGTAAGGTCGTTTGAGTGTAAATGACCAACTCATCCGCCTAGACCGGCCACAGAGCGGTACAAAGAAAGCTGCCACACACACGCAGACTTTATTGATGTGCTTGTTTATCAAGTGATTCAAGAAAGCGTATCTCCCACCAAGCAGTGTAAAGCAGGTAGAAAGTGGAATCAACATTTCAATGAACGGCAGGGACTGTTATTAAATGACCAATTCATTGGAGCGGCAACTCTATGATGTTTTCCTCTTAATGACTATCATTGAGAAATGTGGACACCTGTCGATGTTTCATTCATCTGATTCATGGCGAGAGTTTAATGGTGACTAAATATCCAAACAGTTGTCAGGTCACTGTTTTAAAAGCAGTTTATTTGTTAGTGCTGTACCTGGCGTAAATTTATCACACCTGTTTACAGTGTTTCATAGAGAGGGATAATGCACTTTAGTTCATCTCAACTATTCCCAATAGCCGGCATATGATAAGCAGTGACATGATGAGAGAGAGAGAGGGAGAAGGGGGGAGAGAGACGGGGGATGGTGGGGGGAGAGAGAGAGGGAGAAAGATAGGGGGAGGAGAGAGGGGTAGAGAGAAAGGGGAGGACAAAGGGGGGATAGAGAGAGGGGGAGAGGGGAGAGAGAGAGAGAGAGAGAGAGAGAGAGAGAGAGAGAGAGAGAGGGAGAGGGGGGGGGAGGGAGGAGAGAGAGAGAGAGAGAGAGAGAGAGAGAGAGAGAGAGAGAGAGAGAGAGAGAGAGAGAGAGAGGAGAGAGAGAGAGAGAGAGAGAGAGAGAGAGAGAGAGAGAGAGGAGAGATAGAGAGAGAGAGAGAGAGAGAGAGAGAGAGAGTGAGAGAGAGAGAGAGAGAGAGAGAGAGAGAGAGGAGAGAGAGAGAGAGAGAGAGAGAGAGAGAGAGAGAGAGAGAGAGAGAGAGAGAGAGAGAGAGAGAGACGCCAAGCGGAAAATAGATGCAGACCATCAAGCCCTGGGATTTAGCAGCCTGCAGCCCCATCAATTTGCCCAAGACCTTTTCCTGCCTATTGTGGATTCTTTCAGTTCCCCCGTCACCACAGATCATCTGCCACTACTATATCTGGAAGATCGTTCGTGTCTTCTTTGGTGAAGACGGATCCAAAGTACCTGTTCAACATCTGCCATTTCCTTGTTCCCCTTTATAAATTCACCTTTTTCATTCCTCGTGGCCCAACTTTGGTCTGAACTATTTGTTTCCCTCTTCACACACATAAAGACGCTTTTACTATCCTCCTTTATATCCTTGGCTAGCTTATCTTCGTACCTCATCTTTTCTCCCCGTATTGCCTGTTTAGTTATCTTCTGTTGTTCTTTGAACATTACCCAATCCTCTTGCTTCCTGCTTATCTTTGCTACATTGTCCTTCATCTCCTTTATTGTATACTGCTCCTGCCGTCCATTGTCAGCCACGGTCGCCTCTTACTCCCCTTGGAATCTTTCCTCGTCTTTGGAATGAATTGATCCTGCACCTTGTGTATTATTACCAGAAATACCTGCCAATGTTTGGTCCACTCTCTCTCATCCCTGCTGGGGAATCTTTCCAGTCAACTTTGGTCAGCACCTCTCTCATGGCTCCGGCGCTGAATGTCAAGAGCCGGATCCGGAGCGGCGAGACTGGGGCCGCCCGCGTCTGTGGTGGATGCGCTCAGAGCGCGGATTTATTAATGAGCCGAAGAACTGAGTTGAGCGGATATTTCACCGCGTTCTTCAACTGCTCCCTGAACTTGGACTGGGTCGCCGCGTAAATAAATGTGTTCGTGCAGCAGCTGAGATTCCTCAGCAAATACCCGACGTTGTCAAAAATCCATTGAGAATCATTCAGATCATTTCCAATTCCTATGATCTGATAATAGATGAAGTTTACAACATACGTCATCCACAGGAGGATGAAGCTGCCGGAGATGGTGAAGAGTAAAACCACAGACCTCTTCCTGCTCTCCATCTCATGGTCACTGCGGTTCTCCCCCTTGCTCTCACCCCTCAGACCCTTACGGACCCGACTGGCCACTAAAATGTGGCGGACTGTCAGAGCGTTGAGCAGCAGGATTACAGCAAAAGGAGGAACGGAGTTAAAGCCGTGTCGATCCAGTCAAATGCCACCCACCCGGGGTCAGTGTAATAACTGTCCACCGTGTTACAGCCCCACGGGACATTGTCGGTGATTATCCGGGGTTCCCGTGTGAAGTAGCGGGAAGGTTTTTCAGACAGAGCAGAACGCCGGCTGTTGCCAGAACCGCAGCCGCAGTTTTCCCGCTGCAATATTTAGTTTTCAGCTTCTGGCAACAAATGGCGACAAACGATCAAAGGTGAAAGTGACGGTGAACCAGACAGAACAGTCTGTAGCTGCAAACGTCAGTATATCGGTAACACTGCACACAGGGGTGATGGCCAGGAAACTATAATAGAAGTAATGATATCGGAGCTGATACAAAATGACCTCGTTGATCAGTGTCAGTAGATCGGCCGCTGCCATGGCCACCAGATAGCGAGTGGTGCAGGTGAGAGGCCGCACTTTCCCCGGGACAGGATCACAATCGCCACTAAATTCACTGCGGAAAGAGAAGGGAACGGACACTTGGCATTTACTCAACACGGTCTCCGGGGCTGAACACCGGCTCGACTATCAGCTCGAGATCAGGAGTGTTGTAGTCGGTGCACTGCTCCGATGTGCTCGACCTGCCTGCTTCAGGGGAGAAGAGGTCAGGCGATGGGCGGGTTAAAGGGCAGCGAGAGAACGAGTACAATATGTGCAAAAGTCCTGCTGCTCATAGTCTCTAAGGAAGACTGTTTCACAGACTTAACCGTGACCGGCCGCGTTAACCAGATCTATGGCAAACTCGGCATCTGATGGGACGAGGACGCTTGCAAAGGGAAGGCAGGGTCAACTTATATTCCGGGCAGCAGATTGGATCCGTTAAGGGGTTCATTCCACAGTGGGACCACTGGTCCAGGAGAACGATTCAATTATTGACCAACAGGCGGTGGGTTCAGACTGTGACAGACGCCACAGTGAGACACAGTATCCACAGGAGCGGGTCTTCACTCTGATCAATAACTCAGACACAGTGAACTTCACAATGTGAAAACCTCTCTCCCAGTCACACTGCCCCGGAGAGCTGACTGCCTGCCCCGAGAACTGGGGGAGCTCTGGGCACGGTGCCACTGAAGGCAAGAATAACTTTCTCGTGTGTCCCGGGCAGCAGCAGGGAGAGAAAAAGAGGGTTAATTTCAGCTGTCTGAACAATCACAGCAGCGTTTATTAAAAACATTTCACTGAGAGGATTGATATTCTTCACATATTCTTGTACAACGACGTTGGGAACTCGTAACATGAAGCGAATCAGGTCAACAGCAGTTAACACACGGAGTTATAAAAACTTGAATTGTTCTGCTCACTTACCAGGGATTCCAATGACAGCAATGATCACGTACAGGATTTTCTCCACGTCCGCATATCCCAATAATGCTGCCCCATTTTCTCTGCCCAGCGACGTGCCCCCGTAAGCTATCGGTAATGTTTTGTAATGAAATTATGGGGAAGAACATTGCTGGAGATTTTATACAATTTTCCGTCTCCACCGGGACAGTGAAGGGTTCAACCCAGTTTAAAAATAGAGATTTTGAAATTATTCGCCAAACAGATGACATCAGCCGCGTGAAATCCCTGCTGAGACAGTTTGTGATTTATACAGGAATATAAACATAGAAACTTAGAAAATAGGTGCAGGATTAGGCCATTCAGCCCTTCCAGCCTGCTCCGCCATTCAATATGCTCATGGCTGATCATCCAACTCAGTATCTTGTTCCTGCCTTCTCTCCATACCCCCTGATCCCTTTAGCCAGAAGGGCCACATCTAACTCCCTCTTAAATATAGCCAATGAACTGGGCTCGACTGCCTTCTGCGGCAGAGTTCCAGAGATTCGCCCACTCTCTGTGTGAAAAGAGTTTTCCTCATCTCGGTCCTAAAAGATTGCCCCCTTATCCTTAAACTGTGACCCCTGGTTCTGGAATTCCCAAACATCGGGAACAAATCATCCTGCATCTAGCCTGTCCACCATCTTAAGAATTTTGTAAGTTTCTATAAGACCCCCCCCTCAATCTTCTAATTTCTAACGAGTACAAACGAGTCTATCCAGTCTTTCTTCACATGAAAGTCCTGCAATCCCTGGAATCAGTCTGGTGACCTTCTCTGTACTTCCTCTATGGCAAGCATTTCTTCCCTCAGATTAGGAGACCAAAACTGTACGCAACCGTACGCAAAAACTGTACCAAAACTGTACGAATTGATTGAGAAATTTCCAAAACTAGGAATTGTGGCGATAGACACTGAGGGATTGGAAATTGGGAGCGGCGGCATTGTTCAGCAAAGGGGATGTTGTTTCAAACTCCATCAGATCCAACTATCCACCTTATGGTGTTTGTTTGATTTCCTTCAATCCGTTTCACTCAGCAAGGCAATGCCAAATTCCAGGTACTATCTAAGGGCTTCTGATACCCAGTTTGAATGTGGATTGGACTGGGCGCCCTTTGCCCACAGGTTGTGGAATTCGTTCACGACTAATCAGGAATAATATGCCCCCTCCCCCAACACTCAATATGATCGCGGCTTCACACACTATGACCTCAACCCCTCACTCCCGGCGATTCCGGTATCTATTCACTTCGTGGTTGCCTGGGGTGGATCTGACTTTGCAAACTTCAGTACTTCGTTAACACTGCACACAGGGGTGGTGGACAGGAAAGTCCAATATAATCAATATAATCTGCCTTCACCACCTTCTGGTGAGGAACAACCCAGAGACATACGACACCCAGAGAACAGAAATATTTGCCGCCTCAGATGTGTTCTAAACCTAAATAGAACGGCGAATGGTGCAGCGATCTCCCTCCTCCCTTTTTCTCTCCCTCCATCCTTACTGCTGTCGTCTCCTGAACTGTTACTCTCTCCCCTACTCTCGCTATTCTCCCTCTGAGCGCCGGCCTATATATAACAACCTTTCTTCCCTTACCCCCCCCCCCCCCCCCATCCCCTCTCACTCTCACTACATTTCTCCCTCCGTTTCTCTGTATCTGTCTGACCCTTCCCTCTCTCCCTTTTACCAACTCTGAACTATTCTATCCCTCCATCTTCTCACACTACATTTAATAGTTCACTCTCTCGCCATCTCTTCCACTTTCGTCTTTTCCGTTATCTCTTCCTTTCATCGTTGCTCGCCCTCACCTCTCTCTCCAACGCCTTTCTTGAGAAGTGCGGGTAAAATGGTTAGCTACCACGGGATGTAACAGCTGTCCATATAGAATTTCGCTCACAACCCAGCAGCACATCCAGGTGAGATGGATGTTGATCCGCACCTCCTCTAATCTCATGTGTTGCATGCTGTGTACCAGATAATGGTCTCCTTTACAGCGGCGTGGTCGAGCGAAGACTCGGCGACATTTTAGACGAACACTTACCCTCGTTCCGCCAAGGCCTATTGGATCTCCCTGCTGTAACTCCACTTCCCACACTGACGTTTCTGCCCTGGGCCTCCTCCATTGCCAGAGTGAGGCTACATATAAACTGTACACATAGAAACATAGAAATTAGGTGCAGGAGTAGGCCATTCGGCCCTTCGAGCCCGCACCGCCATTTAATATGATCATGGCTGATCATCCAACTCAGTATTCCGTACCTGCCTTCTCTCCATATCCTCTGATTCCCTTTACCACAAGGGCCACATCTAACTCGCTCTTAAATATAGCCAATGAACTGGCCTCGCCTACCCTCTGTGGCAGAGAGTTCCAGAGATTCACCACTCTCTGTGTGAAAACGGCTCTTCTCATCTCGGTTTTAAAGGACCCCCCCCCCTTATCCTTAAGCTGTGACCCCTTGTTCTGGTCTTCCCCAACATCGGGAGCAATCTTCCTACATCTAGCCTGTCCAACCCCTCAGATTTAGAGACCAAAACTGTACGCAATACTCCAGGTGTGGTCTCTCACCAAGACCCTGTACAACTGCAGTAAAACCTCCCTGCTCCTATACTCAAATCCTTTTGCTATGAAAGCTAACATACCATTCGCTTTCTTTACTGCCTGTTGCACCTGCATTCCTACTTTCAATGACTGGTGTACCATGACACCCAGGTCTCGCTGCGTCTCCCCTTTTCCTAGTCGGCCACCATTTAGATAATAAGTAAGACCGCCACTCCTTATTGCGCTTTGGTGCCATGCAGCCGAATGGTATGAACATTGAATCCTCCAATGTTAGGTAGCTAGTGTGAAAATTCCCGCTTTCCCCTTGCTCTTCCCCGTGTCTCAAACGGACTCCCACCCACACCGGAACCCACAGCGAGCAACACCGGAAATTGGACGAACAGAATCTCATATTCCGCTTGGGGAGTCTGCATCCTGGGGGCATGAACATTGAATTTTCCCAATTTTGTTAGCCCTTGCTGTGTCCTCCCTTTCTCAGCCCTCGGGCTTTCTCCTCCCATCCCCCAGCCCTGGGGCTATTTTTTCTTTCTTCTTCTTATATCGTCTACTCCTTCAGACTCTCAGCAGAGAGCAGAGGTTACCCCGACTGAAGTCTCGTCGCCGCTTTGCTCCACATAGAACACAACTCCTAGCATCCATTCAGCCAACTGAGACAAAAGCACACTGGATAGCCACCAATTGGTCACAGGAGTGGAAAGCAACCCCATTACACAGCTACATCTCTTCACCAGTAAAGGTTGTCCAGGGTCTGAGCTCCCCAGAGGATCATGGGTGAAGCCCAACAGAGAGGGTACTGGAGTTGGGCGTTTCAATGCCAGCATGTGGAGATGGGGGATCCGCCATGCCCCAACCTGTGAATGTGGAGCAGAACATGAGACAGCAAACCATGTCATCTCTGCGTGCCTGCTCTACCATCCACCAAATGGAGCTCAGTGCCTGGCAGACATTGACGCCAATGGAGACAACAACTTGGCTGCTCAACACCGGCTTAAGATTTAACTATTCCTTTGATTTATGTTTCAATCGCAAGAATAAGAAGCTCCATCCAAGACAGTAAGTAATTACAGCAAATTGTGGACCCAATCGAGACGATGGCACATACTAATCTCCTATCCATTGACTCATTTTATAGCTCACGCTGCCTCAGCAAGGCCAGCTGCAAAATCGACGATTCTCACCCTGGTCATCCATTCTTCTCTCCTCTCCCCTCGGGTAAAAGATAGATAAGTGTGAAAACGAACATCTCCAGATTCAAGGACAACGGAATAACCCTGTCACAACCAGTGCTGAAATACTATCCACCTCTTTAGTGCCCCTCGGCCGATCCTTAATGTGACTCTCCTGGCATCATCTCGCACTGGACGTTATCCCCTTAACATGTATCTATACACTTTAATTATCTCCATTGTAATCATTTGTTTTCTTTCCGCAACAAAATAATGTCATTGTCCCGCGGTACACGTGGCAATAAACGAAACCAAACTGAAAAACGAAACTAAACTTCTCTAGAGATGCATCCTGACTAGCATTGGACATTTTATGTGTGTGACACCATGAGTGTGTGGGTCCACACGTCAGTGTGTTAGCACGTGTATTTAAGTGTCAGTGTGTGAGATTGTGCAAATCACTTCGAGTGTGTCTATGTGTGTGTGAGAGAGTGTAAGTGTGTGCGTTTGCAAGATGTTTAATGATTCAATAGCACTTTATTGTCACGTGTACCCAGGTACAGTGAATTACTACATTTTGCAGACAACAGGTAATATCATGTAACAGACCTCACCGAGGTCGTATACAAGTCTCGTCACATTTTGACGCCGAAACGTTTCAAGCGTTGGTCGAATAGTTCTATTTCATGTCTGTCGCCGTCCACACTCCCCCCCCCCCCCCCCCCACCCCCCCCCCCCCCACCCCCCCCCCCCACCCCCCATCGTTCTAGACGTCCTTTGTCTTTCTCCGACGGCCCACCTCGCTCTCTGCCATTCCTCGCGGCTCCATTCTCGCTACCGAGGCGCGGCTCCCATCGCCGTCCGCGGTGGGCGAGCCCTGCCTACCGGGCAGAAAGAACGGCGGCCATCCTAACCGGGGACGTTCCGCTCTGCGTTGCATTGAGCAGCTCGCCGCGAACACACCGAATCCTTCTAAATCACAAAATGTGGAAGAGTGCAGACGGGTCTGCGTGTGTGAGTGCGGCAGCGTTTGTAAGAGCGACTGTATTTTATTGTGTTAGTGTCAGCGTGAGTGCATGAGTCTGCGTGTGAGTGCGTGAGCATTTGGTAAATGTGGGTGAGAGTGTTTGCGTGTGTGAGTGTGGATTTTTGTTTGTGAGACTATGTTAGAGAATAATAGAATAAGTGGAACCCGTTGGGTCCCATATTTACACGGGAGGGCTGGTCCTCCAACGCAATATTACACCTCTCCATCAATTCCAATATTGGTGGCCTGTGGAGGTAGGGGAATTTCTGGAGCGATAGTATATCTGTTGTGGGCCGAAGGGACTGTTGCCAGGGGGTTAGTGTGGGCATTGTGGGCCGAATTGATTCTTTGACTCGCGGTTCAAACAGTCACGGCTCGTGGGTTGGCAGTTCACTCACTCACGGCTGGTCTGCTGGCAGTTCTGTCAAATATCTGGTGGACTTGCAGTTCAATCACTCACGGCTTGTGAGCTGGAAGTTCAATCACTCACGGCGTGGTCTGGAAGTTCAGTCAATCACATCTGCTGGACTGGCAGTTCACTCGCTCGTGGCTGGTGATGTAGCAGTTTATTCACTCACGGCTGGTGGGCTGGCAGGTCATTCACTCACGGCAGGTGGGCTGACAGGTCATTCATTCACGGCTGGCGGGCTGGCAGTTCACTCACTGACGGCTGGTGGACTGCCAGATCAGTCACTCATGGCTGTTGGCTTGGCAGCTCATTCACTCACTCATCGCAATTGAGCTGGCAGTTCAATTACACACGGCTGGTGGGCTGGCAGTTCATCCACTCACGGCTATTTTGCTGGCAGTTCACTCACTCACGGCTGGTGCTGGCAGTTCACTCACTCACGGCTGGTGTACTGGTTTATGACTCACTCACTGACGGCTACTGGGCTGGCAATTCACTCACTGACGGCTGGTGGGCTGCCAGTTCACCCCTTCACACACACACCACCCTCCATCACACTCACCCTCCATCACACACACACACCCTCCATCACACACACACACCCTCCATCACACACACACCACCCTCCATCACACACGCACACCCTCCATCACACACACCCTCCATCACACACACACACCCTCCATCACACACACACACCCTCCATCACACACACACACCCTCCATCACACACACAAACCCTCCATCACACACACCCTCCATCACACACACACCACCCTCCATCACACACAACCTCCGTCACACACACCCTCCATCACACACACACCACCCTCCATCACACACACACACCACCCTCCATCACACACAACCTCCATCACACACACCACCCTCCATCACACACACACACCACCCTCCATCACACACACAACCTCCATCACACACACACACCCTCCATCACACACACACCCTCCATCACACACACACACCCTCCATCACACACACACACACCCTCCATCACACACACCCTCCATCACACACACACACCCTCCATCACACACACCCTCCATCTCTCACACACACCGTCCATCACACGCACCCTCCATCGCACACATACCACCCTCCATCACACACACACACCCTCCATCACACACACACCCTCCATCACACACACCACCCTCCATCACACACACCACCCTCCATCACACACACACACCACCCTCCATCACACACACACCCTCCATCACACACACCACCCTCCATCACACACACACCACCCTCCATCACACACAACCTCCATCACACACACCACCCTCCATCACACACACACACCACCCTCCATCACACACACACCCTCCATCACACACACACACACCCTCCGTCACACACACACACCCTCCATCACACACACACACAACCTCCATCCTACACACACACCCTCCATCACACACACACCACCCTCCATCACACACACACCACCCTCCATCACACACACACCACCCTCCATTACACACACACACTCCATCACACACACACCACCCTCCATCACACACAACCTCCGTCACACACACAACCTCTATCACATACGCACCCTCCATCCCACATACACCCTTCGTCTCTCGCACACACACACTCCATCTCACACACATCCTCCATATCTCGCACACTCACACCCTCCATCACTCACAACCTCCACTGTCACACTCACAAACTCGCACACACACACACACACACACACACACACACACACACACACACACACACACACACACACACACACACACACACACACACACACACACACACACACACACACACACACACACACATAGACTATTACACACACTCACACAGACTCATAATCTCACACACACATGTGACAGATATATGATAGTAAAACCCTCTTGAATCAACTCACGCGACTGAGCGCGGCCTCTGGAGTGATCGGACCTTCCGAAATGAGCAATACGTCTGTAATGAGCGAGACCTATGCACTGAGCGAGAGTTCTGGAATAAGCGCGACCTCTGTACCCACCTCGGCGCAGACTCACAGTTCATTTACTCACGGCATAGACTCACAGTTCAATTACCCACGACGAAGACTCATAGTTCATAGAAACATAGAAACATAGAAAATAGGTGCAGTATGCCATTCGGCCCTTCGAGCCTGCACCGCCATTCAATAATCATGGCTGATCATCCAACTCAGTATCCCGTACCTGCCTTCTCTCCATACCCCCTGATCCCTTTAGCCACAAGGGCCACATCTAACTCCCTCTTAAATATAGCCAACGAACTGGACTCAACTACCTTCTGTGGCAGATAGTTCCAGAGATTCGCCACTCTCTGTGTGAAACATGTTTTCCTCATCTCGGTCCTAAATGATTTCCCCATTATCCTTAAACTGTGACCCCTTGTTCGGGACTTCCCCAACATCGGAAACAATTTTCCTGCATCAAGCCTGTCCAACCCCTTAAGGAATTTGTTTAAGAAGGAACTGCAGATGCTGGAAGATCGAAGGTACACAAAATAGCCGGAGAAACTCAGCGGGTGCAGCAGCATCTACGGAGCGAAGGAAATAGGCGACGTTTCGGGCCGTTTCAGTCTGAAGAAGGGTTTCGGCCCGAAACGTCGCCTATTCCCTTACGAATTTTGTAAGTTTCTATAAGATCGCCCCTCAATCTTCTAAATTCCTGCGAGTACAAACCGAGTCTATCCTGTCTTTCTTCGTATGAAAGTCCTGACACCCCAGGAATCAGTCTGGTGAACCTTCTCTGTACTCTATGGCAAGAATGTAGTTCTTCAGATTAGGAGACCGGAACTGTACGCAATACTCCAGGTGTGGTCTCACCAAGACCCTGTACAACTGCAGTAGAACCAACCTGCTCCTATACTCAAATCCTTTTGCTATGAATGCTAACATACAATTCGCCTTCCTCACTGCCTGCTGCACCCGCATGCCTACTTTAAATTACTGGTGTGCCATGACACACAGGTCTCGTTGCATCTCCCCCTTTCCTAATCGGCCACCATTGTAGTGCGTTGGTCTCAAAAGGAAGCACGAAGTCCAGTGTTTTGAGAGGCACCTTTTTATTATGTTCCTCCCGGTTCTAGGGAACATCAAACGAGAGGAAGATGGCACCCAACCCCATGCCTTTAAACCCTCTGGCTAAGGGCCGCCTCCGGACTGAACCACTCCTGTGCGGAGGGGTTCGACACTATGAATGGCACGCCCCTTGGGAGCCGCCACAGAACCCCCCCCCCCCCCCCCCCCCCCACCCCAAAATAAGAGGCACGAAACGCACCGGCGGGCGCACGACCCGGCCGGCCCGCATGCGGAAGTCAGCCGCTCGTGTGGCTTGCGGAGGCATAGGTGGAGGGACAGATCGAGGGACCGGCGGGAGGACAGGTGGAGTGACAGGCGGAGGGAGCCGTGAAGGGGGGCGCCCTCGAGGCGCGAGGTTGGGCAACCAGCACCGGCTGGTCAATGTCCAGGTGTGCCGGCTTCAAACGGTCAAACGACACTGCCTCCGGCCGGCCCACCATGTCCAGGACAAAAGTCGACTACCCGTGTTCCAGCACCCGGAACGGGCCCTCGTACGGCCTCTGAAGTGGCGTCCGGTGGGCATCACGGCGCAGGAAGACGTAAGGGCAGTCCGTGAGGGCTGCTGGCACGTGTGGGCGAAATGTCCCATGGCGGGATGTCGGGACGGGTGCGAGCCTGCCAACTCGCTCGCGAAGGCGCTTTAGGGTGCATGAGGGCGTACCCTGCTGCCCCGGCGCCGACGGCACGAACTCCCCGGGCACCGTGAGTGGCGACCCGTAGACAAGCTCCGCCGATGATGATGCCAAGTCATCTTTGGTAGCAGTCCGGATGCCCAGCATGACCCACGGCATCTAGTCCATCCGGACCGGGCCGGAGAGTCGTGCCTTCAATGCCGCCTTCAGCTGCCGGTGGAACCTGTCCACCAGACCGTTAGCTTGCGGGTGGTAAGCCGTGGTGTGGTGCAGCCGCACCCCCAGCAAGCGAGCCATGGCTGACCGCAGCTCGGAGGTGAACTGTGGCCCCCGGTCTGAGGAGATGTGCGCCGGCACCCCGAAGCGAGCAATCCAGTGCGCGGACAACGCACGAGCACACGTAACCGTTGATGTATCCGGCCACCGCGTGAAGCGGTCCACCATTGTAAGAATGTGGGTGATGCCCTGGGACAGCGGGAGAGGCCCTACAATGTCTATGTGGAGATGGTCGAATCGCCGGTGAGGGAGACCAAACTCCTGGAGAGGCGCACGGACATGGCACTGGATTTTTGCCGTCTGGCACGGAATGCAGGTGCGAGCCCAATGGGCAACCTGCTAGCGCAGACCGTGCCACATGAAACGTGCGGCCAGTAGTGCCGTTGTCGCCCCGATTGATGGGTGAGCCAGTCCGTGGATCACCTCGAACACCCTCCGGCGCCAGGTGGCAGGGACTATGGGGCGCGGCTGACCGGACACATCGCACAGGATTGTCACTCCCCCAGGACCGAGATGGACATCCTCAAGGCGGAGGCCGGAGATGGCAGTCCGGTAGGCGGGCATCTCATCGTCCGTGAGCTGTGCCGCCGCCAGAGCAGAATAGTCCATTCCGGGCGCCACCTCGAACACGGCGTTGATAGCGGGGCGGGACAATGCGTCGGTCACCCGGTTCCCTTTCCCCTCGATGTAGCGGATGGATGTTGTATACTCCGAAATGTAGGCCAATTGCCGGTGCTGTCGTGCGGACCAGGGGTCGGAAACGTTCGCCAGGGCGAAAGTGAGCGGCTTGTGGTCCGTGTAGGCGGTGAACGGGCGGCCCTCCAGGTGGTAGCGAAAATGGCGCACTGCCAGGTACAGAGCGAGGAGCTCGCGATCGAACGCGCTGTATTTGGTCTGTGCACAGTTGAGGTGCCGGCTGAACAAGGCCAAGGGCCGCCAACCTCCGTCCGTCAGTTGCTCCAGCACAGCACCAACCGCCGACTCCGAGGCGTCCACCGCGAGAGCAGTCGGGGCATCCTCTCGCGGTTGCACCAGCAGTACGGCCCGAGCATGGGCCTCTTTCGCGCCATCAAAAGCTGCCCCTGCCTCGTGGGTCCATTCAACGTTCTTGTTCAGCCCACCCACCAGAAGTTGATACAGAGGCCGCATGATGTGGGCCGCGGATGGCACGAAACGATGATAAAACGCCATAATGCCGACAAACTCCTGCAGGCCACGCACCGTGCGTGGGCGGGGAGACCGACGGATGGCGTCAACCCTGTCAGGCAGGGGGAACGGCGCCTTGCGCAGTCACGCGGTGGCCGAGGAAGTCAATTTCGTTGAACCCAAAAAGGCACTTGTCTAGGTTGATGGCCAAACCATGCTCGCCGAGCCGCCGACGGAGCTGCCGAAGGTGGGCGCAGTGCTCCTGCTGCGAGCGGCTGGCCACCAGGATGTCGTCCAGATACACAAAGACAAAATCGAGGTCGAGGTCGCGACAAACCCCGTCCATTAGGCGCTGAAAGGCCTGCGCCGCGTTCTTGGGGCCGAACGGCATACGAACGAACTCGTAAAGCCCGAATGGTGTGATGATCGCCGTCTTGGGTACGTCATCCGGGTGAACCGGGATCTGGTTGTAACCCCGTACCCGATCCACTTTTGAAAAAAATTGTGGCCCCAGCCAAATAGGCGGTAAATCCTGGATGTGGGGTACGGGGTATCGATCCGCTGTTGTTGCGGCGTTCAGTCGTCGGTAATCCCCGCAAGGTCGCCAGCCCCCGCTCGACTTAGGCACCATGTGGAGTGGGGACGCCCAAGGGCTGCTCGAGGGGCGGACGATCCCCAAGGTCTCCATCGTGCGGAATTCCCGCCGTGCCAGACGCAGTTTATCCGGCGGCAGTCGTCGTGCTCGTGCATGGAGTGGTGGGCCGGTAGTCTGAATAAAATGCACCACCCCGTGGCTGGGGGTCGACGATCGAAACTGTGGGGTCAGAATGTCTGGGAACGCGGCCAAGATCCGTGCGAAGCGGGAGTCCACGGACGACAGGGGCCGTCCCACCGGTTGATACAAACGCAACGTGATCGGTTCCATCGTAGCGGCGTTGACCAAAGCTGTCGCCTGACGTCCACCACGAGCGAATGCGCCCGGAGGAAATCGGCCCCGAGCAATGGTTGGGAGACGTCGGCAATGGTGAACTGCCAAGAGAAATGGCAGGAACCGAACACGATGGGAACCATGCGCACTCCATATGTGCGTATGGGGCTGCCATTCGCCGCGGTGAGGACGGGCCCCCGATTACAGGAACGAATGTCGGCCAGCGAAGGGGGCAGGACGCTGAGCTCCGCTCCAGTATCCAGGAGGAAGCGGGTCCCGGAGCGCCGATCCCAGGCGAAAAGGCGGTGAATTTGGCCGGCCGCCGCGGGGACTATTGGCAGCCGGCCCAGCCGTTTCCCGGGAACGTGCACGGCTGGCGGCATTGTCGTGCTGCAGCACCCCAGCGCTGATGGAAATAGCACCAGCGTCTTGTATTGGTGCTATTCGGAGCTTGCCTGCCCCTGCTGGTGGTGCCTGCCGCCGGAGGAAATCGGGAGCTGCCGGGGTGACGTCATCGGCCCGCCTGCCGACGGTCAGCGCGTTGACGTCATCAGGGTGCGTCGGCCTCTGCGCGACCCTGTCTCTGCCGACGGCCAGCGCGCTGACGTCATCAGGGCACGCCATCCACAGCGCGTCGGCTCGCCTCCCGAGGGCCTGAGGTCGGCAAAGGAGACGTCTGTGAGCTGCAGACGGATGTAGGCCGGCAGCAGATGCAGGTAAATGTACTCGAACAACAGGCACGGCGTGTGCCCGTCTAATAGAGCCACCATCTCCTTTAGGAGGGAAGATGGCCGTCGGTCGCACAGCCCCCCCCCCCCATATGCAGGATCCTACCAGCACGCTCCAACCTGCTTAGGCCTTAAACCTAGAGCAGGAGCTCCTTAAGGCCGAGATACTTACCAGTGTCCGGGGGGTCTGCGAGGTATTCCGTGACCTCTTCCACCGCATCCTGGTCGAGGGCCCCCACCAAGTAATAGAAGCGGGTGGCATCGACCGTGATGCTCCGCAGGTTGAGCTGGGCCTCCGCCTCCTGGAACCAGATGAGCGGCCGGGTGGTCCAGAAGTTGGGCAGTTTTACGGATACCTCGTCCAGAGACAGGGCCGGGCCAGCCTGCGAGGAGGTAGGGCTTTCTGTTCTCTCCATCATGACGCCAATGGAGCGTCGGGGGTCACCAATGTAGTGCGTGGGTCTCAAAATGAAGCACGAAGTCCAGTGTTTTGAGAAGCACTTTTTATTACGTTCCTCCCGGTTTTAAGGAAGACCAAACGAGAGGAAGATGGCACCTAAACCCCTGCCTTTAAAGCCTCTGGCTAAAGGCCGCCTCCGGACTGAACCAATCCTGTGCCGAGGGGTTCGACACTATGATGGCATGACCCTTGGGAGGCGCCACACTGGACTAATCATCTCGAATTTGTTGAGGATGTAACTAGGAAAATGGACAAGGGAGAGCCAGTGAATGTAATGTAGCTGGACTTTCAGAAAGCATGTCCCATATAGGAGATTAGTGGGCAAAATTAGGGCACATGGTATTGGGGGTAGAGTGCTGACATGGATAGAGAAGTGGTTGGCAGACAGCAAAAAATGAGTAGGGATCAATGGGTTCCTTTAAGAATGGCAGGCAGTGACTAGTGGGGTACCGCAAGGCTCAGTGCTGGGAACGCAGCTATTTACAATATACTTCAATTATTTGGATGAAGGGATTCAAAGTCACATTAGCAAATTTGCAGATGACACAAAGCTTTGTGCCTGTGTGAAATGTAAGGATGCAGTGTGACTTGGACAGGTTGGGGGAGTGGGCACATGCATGGCATATACAGTTTACTGTGGAGAAATGTGAGGTTATCCACTTTGGTAGTAAAAAAGAAGGCAGATTATTATTATTTTTTTAAATAATTTTATTAGAAGTGTTGTACAATAATATAAGACATAGGTAATATTATATTTGATGCCCAACTTCTTATTTTTAATTTAATAGGATAAAAGAAGAGTAGGAAAAGCAAGACATATATAGAGAGAGAGAGACTATTATATAGCTCGAAAAAGAAAACAAGAAGGTGATGTGAAATAAGCAAAACGAAAAGGAATGGAGGAGAGAAATAGAGAAAAGGAAGAAAAGGGAGAAATCGAAAGGTGTATGCCTCCTTCATATCTTTACCCACCCTTCACCCGGTTCTGAAAATTTTAATTTCTAAGGTTGTGTTGCACCACGTGCTTGTAATAAGTCGATAAATGGAGACCAAATCTTTAAGAATTGGTCTGATTTGTCTGATAGGACGAATCTCATATCTTCAAGTTATAACATTTCCCACATGTTTGAAATCAACATTGGGTGCATTTTTCCAGAATTTAAGCATACGTTTTTTTGCCGTTATTAAGCCAGAATTTAGACATTTTTGAAACAAGGTCAGCTAACATTCGTTTTCTGTTGATCCGAAGATAATCAGTTCTGTATTGGGGTTCAATTTTTTTTTTTTTTTTTTTTTAAATCTTTTTTTTTGTTTATTTTATTAGAAGTTAATACATCACAAAACAGTACAGTGGCACCTAATGTTAGGTGCCAACTATGTAATACCGTAATCCATTCTATGTACAACCTCTAGTTTTATGTTATAAGAAAGAAGTAAGCAGAACAAGAAAAAGAAAGCAACAGAAAGGGGAAAAAGTGGAAAAAATAGATGGTAGAGAGTAGAAAAACGTGAAGTGTGTATATAAAAAATAAAAAAAGGAAGAGAGAAAGAGGAAAGTAGAAATAGAAGAGAAGGCCCCTTAAAAGAGAATTTTTCAAATCTGTATTCCTAGATGTAGCTCTATCCGCGTCATGAACTGAAATCAGCAATCCTTACGGCACCGCTGCATCACATGATTCCAAAAAGTCGATGAAAGGAGACCAACTCTTTAAGAATTGGTCATATTTATCTATTAGTCGGAGTCTCATTTCTTCAAGGCGTGCTATGTCCATCATATTCCTAATCCACATTTTAACAGTTGGTGTGGTTGTATTTTTCCAAAATTTAAGTATCAATTTCTTTCCAATAATTAACCCATAATTAAAAAAAACATTTTGATCTTTATTTAAATTGGTATCTTCTCCTATTATTCCAAATATAATCCATTCCGTTTTGGGTTCTATTCTTGACTTGAAAATCTTTGTAAATATATCAAATATATCACTCCAAAATTTATTCAACTTTGTACATCCAACAAATGAGTGTGTTATATTAGCGTTTTGAAACAAACATGTATCGCATCTGGGAGAGACGTTTGGATAAAATTTATTCAACCTCGTTTTTGAATAATATAGTCTATGTAATAATTTGAATTGAATTAAATTATGTCTTGCATTAATAGAACAGTTATGTGTATTCATCAAATATTTTTCCCATCTATCCTTAGAGATCTTTGTCATTAGCTCTTGTTCCCAATCTTCCCTTAATGCTTCTGTTGGGGGTGATTCTCTATTTAATATATTATTATAAAAGTATGATATTAATTTTTGTGAATCAGCCTTGATATTCATTGCTTCTTCTAAAGGATCTAAAAATATAGTTTGAAATCTATGTGTATGTTTCTTCATAAAGTCACATACCTGTATATATTTAAAATATTGATTATCCTTCAATTTAAATTTTAATTTTAATTGTTGAAATGATAACAGTTTGCCCACTTCATACATGTCCCCTACTTTCCTAATCCCCAGTCTATCCCATTGTTGATATGTGTTGTCGATGAGAGAAGGTTTGAATGCGGGGTTGTTCAATAGTGGGGTTAGTACTGATAAATTATTTAATTTCAAGGATGCTTTTATTTGTTTCCAAATTCTTATTATATTGTGAATAATTGGGTTCTTCTTATATATTATACTATTCAATTTTATCGGTGAGAGCAGGATCGTTCCTATATCGTACGGATAGCACTCCTCTTTCTCCATTCTTATCCACTCCAACTGCTGAGTGGAACTATCTAGCCAGTATATTATGTTCTTAATATGCACTGCCCAGTAGTAATATATAAAGTTTGGTAATGATAAACCCCCCACTTCTTTAGATTTGCACAAATGCTTTCGTTGAATTCTATGTGTTCTGTAGTCCCATATAAAATTAGTGATAGTGGAATCTAATTTTTTGAAAAAATATTTTGGAATATATATTGGGATTGCTTGAAACAAATATATTAATTGTGGTAAGAAAGTCATTTTTATAGCGTTAATTCTACCTATCAATGAGAGTGGAAGCGTTTTCCAAAATTTAATCGTATCATTCAGTTTATTTAATAGTGGTATAAAATTGGCACTAAATAATGATTTGTGTCTTCTCGTAATTTGAATACCCAGGTACTTGAATTTTTCTGTTGCAATTTTGAAGGGGAATTTTAGTAAGTGTCTCGAATCCTGTGGTTTTAAAGACATAATTTCGCTTTTATTCCAATTTATTCTGTATCCTGAAAAAGAGCCGAATTCCTCAATTAGTGTTAATAAGGTGGGTATACTCGTTTGTGTATTAGTAATATATAAAAGGATATCATCAGCGTATAATGAAATTTTATTCTTTGAGTCCTTGCTGTTATATCCATGAATATTCGGGTGATTTCTAATCTTTTCGGCCAGCGGTTCTATCATAAGGGCAAATAGCAATGGTGATAAGGCACACCCTTGCCTATTACCCCTTGATAAGTAAACTTTTGGAGATAGCGTAGTGTTAGTTAATATTCTTGCCGTAGGTCTATCATAAAGTAGTTTAATCCATCTGATAAAATTCTCTCCCATATTAAATTTTTGGAGTACCTTGTATAAATACTGCCATTCTACTTGATCAAATGCCTTCTCTGCATCCAACGTGACCACTGAGATATCTTCATTGTCCTTCTTATGAGAGTACATTATATTAAAAAGCCTTCTCAAATTATTAAATGATTGTCTTTTGGGTATAAATCCTGTTTGATCCGTATTTATTAAATTGTTAATATAATTATTTAGCCTTCTAGCTAGAATCTTTGCTAAAATTTTCTGATCCGTATTTAGAAGTGATATAGCTCTATAAGAACCAGGCTCATCTAAATCTTTATCTTTTTTTGGTATAAGCGTTATTGTTGCTTCTGCTAGGGTTTCTGGTAGTTTATTTTCAGTATAAGCCTGCGTGTATAAATTAAATAATCTTGGTACAATAGACTCCTGAAATCTTTTATAAAATTCATTACTAAAGCCATCTGGTCCTGGGGTCTTCCCATTTTTCAATGAGTTTATTATTTGTTTTATTTCTTCACTAGTAATCCGTGCTCCTAATTGCTCTTGTTCTAAACTATCCAATTTTGGGAGCTTGCAATTATCTAAAAAATTTGTAATTTTACTTACATCTGTCTTTATTTTGGATGTGTATAAATTATGATAAAATTGGGCGAACCTCTTATTAATATCCTTAGGCAATATTAGCAACTCACCATTGTCCGATTTAATTTTTGTAATAGTTTTTTTTCCTTTTCTCGTTGCTTCAGTTGCCTCGCAAGCAGTTTATGTGGCTTATCCCCAAATTCGAAGTGTGCTTGTTTTGTAATTTGGAATAATCTTATTACTCTAGCCGCTAATATTCTATTGACCTTATATTTCAGTAAAGTTATCTTATTATGTTTATTTATGGTTGGGTCAGTTGCATTGTCCAGTTCTAGTAATTTTATCTTCTGTTCTATCCGCTGAAGTTCTCTTTTATTTTCCTTATTTTGAAAACTTTGGTAAGAGATTATGACACCGCGAATATATGCCTTGAAGGTTTCCCATAATAGCGGTGCAGAAATACCCGGTGTGTCATTTATTTCGAAAAAAAGTTTTGTTTGTTCTTTTATATACTCATAACCCTGCGGGTTATTTAATATGTGTGCATTGAACCTCCAAAAAGGCTTTATACTCGGCATTCCCTCAATTTTAAGTATAAAAGTCAATGGTGAGTGATCAGAAATAATACTATTATGATATGATGGTTTATTCGTGTACGGGATCAATTTTGTGTCCAGTAAGAAATAGTCAATTCGCGAATAAGTTTTGTGAACTGATGAATAAAATGAGTATTCCCTACCACTTGGATTTGCTATTCTCCAAACATCAGCTATGTTATTATTTTTTATATATGTATTTAAAAATTCACAGGTCTTGGTTTTAACAAGACGCTTCCCTAGCTTTATTGATTTATCTAAATATGGATCTATAACACAATTGAAATCTCCCCCCATTATTATATTTTGAAAATTATGCTCTGCGATTAAATCTATTATTTTCCTAAAAAATTGTGGGTTATCAAAATTAGGCGCGTAAATATTTATCATAGTTAATGGTTTATTGTAAATTTCTCCTGTGACTATAACATATCTTCCCTCTTTATCAGATATTGAATTCTTTAATTTAAAAGGTATGCCCTTCCGAATTATAATGGCCGTGCCTCTTGCTTTAGAGGTGAATGAGGAGTAATAGGTTTGACCTATCCAATTTGCCCTTAATCTGATCTGAGTTTGTTGTTTCAAATGTGTCTCTTGTAGGAACGCAATATCCATATTTAATGATTTTAATTGTGCCAGAATTTTACCTCTTTTAATTGGCTCATTCGCACCTCTGATGTTCCAACTACAGAAGGTGAGACCTCCGGTATTTATTCGACTATTATCTTGCATTGGCTATTATTACCAGACTGTATGCTTCATGTGATGCAGCCAAGTACCTCAGAATCCCGAATCCAGAGTTGTCCTTCATAATTTCTACAGTAGTTCTACATCTCCTGACATTATTAAACATAATTGAGGGGAAGAGAAAAACATAAAATAAAGTGTACATAAAAATGATTAAATCATGCAACACATAATTGTGAATAAACAAAAAAAGTGAATGTAATTTATCAAAAAAGCGATAAATTACAAAAAAGCCACCTAAGGTAGCTAGATATGTTTTAAATTTGACCTCCGTCGATGAAATTATGCACTGGGCCCTATCCCCCTGTTAGAATTTGACCCAACGTTAGTCGGTTCCCTCTAATTGTTACCAAAATTATCATATCAGATCATCGCTGAGCAGTTTAAAATAGAATAAAATAAAAGGGAAGGTAGAGGATTTAGCTTAAAATAAAAATAATGATGGGTTAAAATACCTCATCAAAAATTACACTTTTCATTTACCTGTATGTTAGTTAATTAATTATTAGTAATTAATAATTAAAATATATGTCTAACCTCCCCCACCCTTCTTGCTATATAGTTAATCGTGTTAGTATAGGACATTACGCCTTTAACGTTGGTTGAGTATATTGTGCGTAATTGGTTAATTAGTTAGTTAGTTATATGTGTAAATAATAGGTCATATAGTGTGAAACAGATGCCTCTTATCATGGCCATTTCAAAAGGCGATAGTCTCATAGTTCTCTGTGCTTCAAAATTTGGTGATGTGCTTGCAACCTTGAGCTTTCCTATGTGCTTTCAGTTCAGAAGATGTTATTAAATAGCACATTCTTTGCAGATAAGACTGTCTGGTAACTGTCTGAAGGTTTCGAGTGGTTTAATTTGAACAGAAAAAACGGTTTCCAGACAAAATGTCAGTTAATCTGATCCTGATTGAATTTTGTTTAAAATCTCCTCGGCGTATTTGCAGGCAGCGTCCGGGTCGGTAAATGAGCGCTGCTTGCCCTTAAAAGTAATTAGCATTTTTGCTGGATAGATCACGCCATAACGAACTTCAGAATGTCCATATAAAACACTGCTTGCAGTTTTAAACTCGCGTCTTTTTTGCCAGAATTTCCCGAGGGTAATCCCTGTAGAATCTTACGATATTATCAGCGAATGTAAGATTTTCTCCATATTTTATCTTCTTTAATAGAGTTTCCACAGTTGAAATATCTAGAAACTTTACAATAATTTGCCTTGGTTTAGCATTATCGTGTTTTTGGAGGCGACCCACTCGATGAGCCAGATCTATCTTTGGTTTTTCAGGAAGTTTGAAAACATCTTTAAGTAGATTAGAAATGAAATCACGCATTTGAAGGCCGTGTTCGGCACCCTCTTTAATTCCTACAAGTCTCAGATTTTGTCTCCTAGACCTGGCCTCTAAATCTTGACATTTCTCATTCAATTTATTCGTTAATTGCCAATTCGTATCGTGTTGTTTTTTCAGACCTGTTATCTCTTGGCTCATCTGTTCCATCTCACCCTCCATTTCTTCCATAAATCTTTCCGTGTCTGTTAATTGCTTCAGCAGGATGTCATGTTTGTTGTTATACTCTCTCCGCATACTTTCCATCTCTTTCGCTGTGCTGGACTCCAAATCTTTAAACTGCTGTTTCAGGGCTACATAAAGCTCTTTTACTTCGCCACAGCTCTTATCAATTTTCATAGAAAGATTGCCCTCCATAGTGGAGAAGTTATTCTGAATTGTAGAATTCATTTTGGCAAATTGCTGCTGAAGATCTTTACTAATTTATTTAAGAATATTAGCTCTTACCGTTTCTTCCCAGCTTTTCATTTCTTTCTCCTTTGTATCACTTCTCGCAGCCATATCGCTTGTAGGTTGTTGAGGTTCCAGTTCCTCTTCCAAACTTTAAAACGAGAGTTCAGGGGTAGTTTCAAGCTTATCCAGAGCTTTTTGGAGCTGGAGACTGATTGTAGTTTTCTTGGGTCCTCTCTGACCTCTTCTCTTTCTCATCCAGTTTTTACGATAAGATCGTTTTAAATCCCAAAACCACCAGTATCGTTTGATGGAGTCAGTACCCTTGACGTTCAGCAAACCTGATAAGAATTGTTAACTCGTTCCTGGCATGGGAGTCGACTTTAAACACGATTTGTCTGGAGGAGAGCTCAGTGCAGCTGCCTTCACTGCTTCATAGCAGCCACCGGAAGTTCCGGGTTCAATTTTATTTTAAATAATTTTGTTAAAATGCCAAAGATGTAATTCCAAAATTTATGAAGTGTTATGCAGGAGACAAAAGAGTGTACTTTGATAGCGTTTTGAGATAAGCATTTATCACAGATGGGAGACATTTTATTCAGTTTTGTTTTCGAGTAATATAATCTATGTAACATTGTAAATTAAATTAAGTTGTGTCTTGCATTAATCGAGCATTTATGTACATATATC
>JAWMAR010004825.1:0-39221 GCA_036785375.1 Leucoraja ocellata
CCCATTAGTACGGAATGGCTTTTTCAGCTTGAAATTGAAATAAGGTGCATACTGTAGCGAGTCTTTTAACCAACTCTTGAATGCAATATATATGCTTTAAATTGGATTAGAATTGAATAAATTTACATTCCTAATTACATTCCACAGTATGGTAGGGAATTCCACCCAGTAAGTAGCATAGCTGGGACATGTTGCCGGGTGTGGGAAAGTTGCACCAAAGGGCCTGTTTTCACACTATCACTCTATGACTACATTATACCTCCACCATGCATGAATGCTTCAAAATTAAGTGATCGTGTTTTATTGCCATATACTCAAGCATAGAAACATACAAAATAGGTGCAGGAATAGGCCATCGGCCCTTCGAGCCAGCACTGCCATTCAATATGACCATGGCTATTCATCTAAAATCTGTACCGCTTTCCTGTTTTTCCCCCATATCCCTTGATTTCGTTAGCCCCAAGAACTAAATATAACTCTCTCTTGAAAACATCCAGCGAATTGGTCTGCACTGCCTTCTGTGGCAGAGAATTCCACAGATTCATAACCCCGTGTGAAGAAACTTTGTCCTCATCTCAATCCTAACTTGCCCCCCCCCACCCCTTTATTCTTAAACTGTGACCCCTGGTTCTGAACTCCCCCAAGATCAGGAACATTTTTCCTGCAGTTACAGTAAGTGAAAATCTAGCAGGCAAGCAGGATGCTTTCTCCAACCCACCCCCATTTGAAGTCCACTATCTTCCACCGTATCTACCCAGTGCTTGGTACTTACTTCCAGCAGCCACTGATTGTCCTCCAGGATGCACCGAGCCGCAGCCTGATCCATGCCGGTCACCTGGGCGAATTGTCACCTGAGACTCTCACGGCAGCGGCGCAACGCTTCGACGCCTTCAACATCCCGGGACTCTTGCACTGAGGCTGCTCCATGGCTGGAGCTGCAGTGAACGACTCGCCAGCCCGGCAAACACTCACCAGCCCCGCTCCCCGTCCGCATCTGTCCCCGCCGCTGCTTCTGCTTCCAACACCCGCGGCCCATGCAGTTGATATGAGTTTTGAAATTTTTGTTGATCACAGAATTTCTCACAACAGAGCGTGAGAAATTTGTGATCAGCGTGAGAATTTGGTGAAATGCGTGATTCTCACGCTCAATGCATGGGAGTTGGCAGCCCTGCCTCTCTATCCCCCTCTCTCTCACCCTCTCTCTCACCCTCCCACTTCACTCTCATCCCTCTCTCCCGCTCTCTCTCTCCTCTCAGCCCCCCTCTCTCTGTCCCCTCCCCCTCTCTCTCTCTCCTCTAACCCCCTCTCCCCGTCTCACTCTCTCCCCTTCCCTCTCTCTTCCCCTCTCTACCTCTCCCCTTCACTCTCCCCCTCTCTCGTCCCCCCTCTCTCTCTCCCCCACTCTCTCCCCTAACTCTCTCTCTCCCTCCCCCTCTCTCTTTCTCCCTCCCTCTCTATCTCCCCCTCTCCACACACTCTCTCCCCACTCTCTCTCCCTCCTCCTCCCCCATTTCTCCCTCCCACCTCACTCTCCCCCTTGCTCTCTCTCCCCTCTATCTCCTCTTTCACTTTGCCCCCCATCTCTCACTCTTTCCCCCGTTTTTCTCTTTCCCCCTCTCTCCCCCCTCTCCCCTACCCTCTCCACCCCCTCTCTCTCATCCTTTTTCCCTCTCACCCCTCTCTCCCCCCCCCCCCCATCTCTCCATTCACGCCCCCTCTGTCTCTCCCCTCTCTCTCTCCCCCCCCCCCCCCCCCCATCTCTCCATTCACGCCCCCTCTGTCTCTCCCCTCTCTCTCTCCCCCCCCCCCCCCGTCTCCCTGTCTCCCTCCCCTGATTCTCCCCCTCCATCTCCCTTTGAGAGCCTGTCCCTTCGGCACAGAGACTCTCGCGGCAGCGGCGCAACGTTTCCGACGGCCTAGATGGCACTGGGGCTGCTCCATGGCCGGAGCTGCAGCGAGCGACTGACTCGCAGCCCCGCAAACACTCGCAGCCCGGCTCCCCACATCTGTTCCCGCCGCTGGTTCTGCTCCCATCCCTCCCTCAGCCCCAGCTCCCCAACACCCGCGGACCATGCAGTTTATCCGAGTTTTGACATTTTCGTTGATCACAGAATTTCTCACCACACAGCGCGAGAAATTTCTGATCAGCGTGAGGGTGTGAGAGTTTGCTCGAGAGCGTGATTCTCACACCCAAAGCCTGAGAGTTGGCAGCCCTGCAATGTGGAGTGAATGATGATGTCAAGACCGATCGACCAATCATCTTCAAAAAGGTAGGTTTCGAACAGCGACTTCAAAGTTTAGAGAGAAATTCCATAGCTTCACAATTTGGTAATAATTTCTGCTGCAATGTGGTTATCACACAATCAGTCAGTGTTTGGGGGGAACATGGCACTTTGTGTGCTGTAAAATTATAGCTGCAAGCAAGATGGAGTTAGTCCTTCAATCAATTTGAACAGGAGGATGGCCACTTCAGTTAAAATATTACTGGACAATGAATCAATGTAGGTCAGTGAACAGTGGCACTTGGTACTGGTTATGATATGAATCATAGACTTTTGAATAAGCTTGAATATAAGAAGGTGGTGGAAGGAAAGCCACTCTGGAAAACATTGCAACACAGAACATTCAAAAGCATGCTGGACAAGAATTTGTTTAGAGTTTATTAAAACTGAAAGGAAAGGATTGCGGACATAGAATTAGCATTCAACCCTTTGGAGGGCGAGTGGAAGTGAATGAAGAATATAGTGACCTAGGTGTTCTAGTGCCCAGATCCCCAAAAGCAAACACATTACAAAGAGGAGAACAGCACTTTGACCTTCATTGCAATGTGGTTGGGGTATAAAATTGGGGAAGTTTAGTTGCAATTGTACACAATGCTGGTGAGGTCACACGAGACGACACTTTACGTCACCTCACTAAAAAAAAAAAAAAAATGATATTGTAACATTGGGAAGCAGTGCAGACAACAATCCTGGGCAGAGGGGATTGTCTTACCAAGAAAGACTAAATAACTTGGGCCTGTATTCCTTGGAGTTTAGAAGAATGAGGGATAATCTTATTAAAACATACAAGATCTGAGGATAGACATTGGGATGTTTTCAATGGAGGGACAGTCTAGAACAAGGGGACATGGAGTGATACAGTGTGGAAACAGGCCCTTCGGCCCAAGGGGTCACAGTTTAAGGATAAGGGGGAAATCTTTTAGGACCGAGATGAGAAAAACATTTTTCACACAGAGTGGTGAATCTCTGGAATTCTCTGCCACAGAAGGTAGTTGAGGCCAGTTCATTGGCTATATTTAAGAGGGAGTTAGATGTGGTCCTTGTGGCTAAAGGGATCAGGGGATATGGAGAGAAGGCAGGCACAGGATACTGAGTTGGATGATCAGCCATGATCATATTGAATGGTGGTGCAGGCTCGAAGGGCCGAATGGCCTACTCCTGCACCTAATTTCTATGTTTCTAACTTGCCCACACCGGCCAACATGTCCCAGCTACACTAGTCCCACATGCCTGCGTTTGGTCCATATCCCTCTAAACCTGTCCTAACCATATACCTGTCTAACTGTTTCTTAAATGGTGGGATAGTCCCATAAGGGGCCAGGCCTTTAAAACTGAAGTAGGTAGAACATTCTGCTTGCTGAGGATGTTGAATCTTTGCAATTCTCTGCAACTTTGGCAAGTGGAAGCTAGATCATCATAAGTATTTAAAGTGGAGATGTATTTTTGTTTGTTAGAGAAATGACACATAAAAGTTGAGGCCCCATGAAGGGCCTGATGTTCCATTTCTATTATTAGTTTTAAACAACATACAATTAGTTGCAACTCATTACTTTGGGACAGGATCACAAACTAATAAGTTTGAGTTAGATGGTGTCTAGACTGCATGGTGCTTGCTGTTTGAGTTGTATTCTGTATAAAAAGGCATCCCATAGATAGTTTACAGATTATGGAGCTTCACCATAGCTCATAACATAGTAGCATAACAAGGTTTCCATACATACAGGAAGAAGCATAAACACCATTTTCAACCACAGAATGTCAGCCACACGACACAAATGTAATCTATAGCAACTTCCTCTATACTGAACATTCAAGCTTAATTTTTTTAACATAAAGTGCTGTGCCTTATAAATTAGAAAGATAAGAAAAATCTCATGATCAAGCACGTGAGGAACAACTAACCATTTTGCATTGGATATTCTTCCGATAAAAGACCTTCACTGACAGTCCAGAATGGGAGAATTGTCTTTTGGTTTACGATTCAGTTCCATTCCTTGTCCGGCAATAGCTTGATGACTAAACACATAACACATCCATTGTGATGTGAACTGGGTGCATTAAAAATCATGATTCAAGTCAGGATACCAGGCTATGATAAATAGCAAATGTGCGTATACAAAACATTCTACCACCTGCATTACCATTCTCAGCAGTTGATCAAAATTAGCAAAATAAACATCACAAATCATACTTTCCATACTTACTATAGGCTGTCCCTGCCTGCTCCAAAGTTTCGATCAGCTGTCCCTGCCTGCTTCAAAGTCTCCACTGTTGTCCCTGTGATCAGTCCGAATTAAGTTAAAAATATAAGAAGATACTAAATTGGTTCCTGGTCTAGCTTACAGCTTATATTTAGTCTCGAATTAGGCTTGCCTCAGGTTGGGGCGTGTGAGATAATGAATACTATAACATTTGTCTCCCAAGTGACGAGAGAGGAAGCAGAGAAGAAGCTAGATCTCTTTGATGTATTTGAGAGGTAAAATGCCTTACACCAAGTGTCCGATGTTTATGAGGGAGGAGGTGACGAGAGAGGTGAAGCTAGATTGATCGAAGGAATTTTGACAAATGCCTTTGATGTATTTGACAGTTAAATACCTTACACCAAGTGTCCGATGTTTATGAGAGAGGAGGTGACGAGAGAGGAGAAGCTAGATTGATCGAAGGGATTTTGACAAATGCCTTTGATGTATTTGAGAGTTAAATACTTTACACCAAGTGTCCGATGTTTATGAGAGAGGAAGTGACAGAGAGGAAACTAGATTCAAGGGGCAATACAAAATGGCCAATGTTTTTAATATATCATACCATGTGACAAAATGCCTTTGATTTGATGCATTCGGTAGAAACCTTTATTTTCCTGTACCTCTGACCACGACTAATGTCTGTGGAATGTGCTAAGGTGACAAAAAAAAACACTATATAAAACGATGTAATTCTGTTGTTCAGGGAAGTGGACTGAGGACAGTGAAGTGTCTATATTGGTCACTTGACTAGAGTTCTTCCTCCCTTCCATCGGCCGATAATAAGTAAAGTTTTGAACTGGTCTACCAAACGTTTGTGTGGTCTGTTTATTAAGAAGCAAACCTGTTTAGTTGTTATAAAAGTAACCTTTTTCACCTGTACCCAAAAAGGCAAGGATTACTTGTCTTAATGACTACAGGCCTGTCGCACTGACCTATGTAGTCATGAAGACACTCGAAAGGCTTGTGCTGGCCAAGCTGAAAAATATCACAAACTCCCTGCTGGACCCTCTGCAGTTTGGATATCGGGCCAATAGATCTGTGGATGATGCAGTCAACCTGGGCCTGCACTTCATCCTGCAGCACCTAGACCGGCAGGGGACCTATGCGAGATCCTGTTTGTTGATTTTAGCTCTAAATTTAACACCATTGTGCCAGAGCTACTACACTCCAAACTTTCCGAGTTGACTGTGCCTGAACCCTTCTGTCAGTGGATCACCAACTTCCTGACAGACAGGAAGCAGCATGTGAGGCTGGGAAAGCACATCTCGGATAGAAGCACATCTCAGCATAGGAGCACCGCAAGGCTGCATACTCTCTCCTCTACTCTCTCTACACCAACGATTGCACCTCCACAGACACCTCTGTCAAGCTTCTCAAGTTTGCGGATGACATAACCCTGATTGGACTGATCCAGGATGGGGAGGAATCTGCCTACAGACAAGAAGTGTCACAGCTGGCGTCCTGGTGCCGTAGCAACAACCTAGAGCTCAATGCTCTTAAGACAGTGGAATTGATTGTAGACTTTAGGAGAGCTCGCCCTCCCCTCACCCCACTGGACAGTGTTAGCGTGCGGGGAATGCTGGTCGGTGTGGACCCAATTGGCCAAAGGGCATTTTTTCTGTGCTGTATCTCTAAACTAAAGATGTGTGTCAGCTGTGGGTCGGTCGATTGCATTCTCTAATGCAAGTCAAATAGTTCAGAGTTCAAGTCCCATTCCAGCCACATAACTGTTCTTGGGAGGTCACATTATACAGAGGCCCTGCCTGCCCTCTGAAGGGGACATACAGAATCCTGTACGCTGTTGCAAAGAGTTGGAACATTATCCCAGATAGTCTGGGAAATATTTTTATCTCCACTATTAAAACAGATTTTCTGGGCAGCATCAGTGTTGCTTTTGGAAGATTGCAATTTACCCTGAAATTAGCTGGCCATGTAAATGGGATAATGTACCCCTTTCTGTACTGCTGTAGATTTGGGAGGAGCAACAGCAGCAACAGATTAGCTAGAGATACCACTGATTGGCTCTAGCCCAAGTGTGAGGAGAGGGGTGAAAACAGTTGAAAACTGAGGAATTGGCTGTGTAAATTGGTAAATAGGCAATTTATCAGTCAATTTAAGCAGGACAGCTCTTTGCGAGCGGCAGTGAGTGAAGTGCCCTGTGAGAAAAGTGTGAGTCTTTGGCTCGAGAGTCTTCGCTGAGGAGAGGAGACCACGCAATACGCTTGAGAGGCTAAGGATTCTGGGAGAGGCAAAGAGGTTTGCCACGCACTGCAAGGGAGCAGTGGGCCAGACAGGAAGAGCGGACGGAATTACCACTAGACAGCCAACCCAGTAGGTAATTTACGGCTGGGGTGAGTACTTTCCCATTTATAGGAGGTAGGATTATATAAATAAGGGGTGTATCAATACAGTAGGGGATTCTTAAATTTCTTAAATAGGACCAGTTAATTACTTGTATAAGATGGGCGGTCAGGAGATGTGCCAATACTGCGAGATGTGGGAATTTGTCGACACCATTGATGTAGAAGATCCCTACAGCTGCAGTAAGTGTTTGAGGCTAGAGGAACTCCAGCTCCGCATTGATGAGCTGGAGACCCAACTTCATATGCTGCGGTACATCAGGGAGGGGGAGTATTACCTGGATGTTTTGTGCCGGGGGATGGTCACACCGACCAGTTTAACTAATTCAGTAGGCAGTGACCAAGGAAAGGAAGGTGTGGCCATAAGCGAGGCAGGTAGGGGGAACCAGGAGGAGATACGGCAGGAGCCACAGCCCTTGTCCCTGACGAGCATGACTGAGGCTCTTACTCAATGTAAGGACGGGATCAGGGGCTGTGGGAGGGATGAGCAACCTGGCTGCAGCACCGTGGATCAGGAGGCCATTCAAGAGGGGGGAGTTAGAAGAAATGCCGTAGTGATAGGGGATAGTATTATTCGGGGGGTAGATAGGGTTCTCTGCGGCCAGCAGAACATGTCCCGAAGGCTGTGTTGCCTACCCGGTGCTAGGGTTAAGGATATCTCTGCGATGCTGGAGAGAAATTTGCAGTGGGAGGGGGAGGATCCAGTGGTCGTGGTCCATGTGGGGACCAATGACATAGGAAGGACAAGGAAGGAGGATCTGCTGAAGGAGTTTGAGCAGTTAGGGAATAAATTAAAAAGCAGAACCTCGAGGGTACTGATCTCCGGATTGCTACCTGAGCCACGGGCCAAATCGGCGAGGATACGTAAAATTAAGAAGCTAAATGCGTGGCTCAAAGACTGGTGTGGGAATAATGGGTTTGGTTTCTTGGGCCACTGGCACCAGTACTGGGACAGGGGGGATCTGTTCTGTAAGGACGGACTTCACCTGAACGGTGCTGGGACTGGGGTCCTGGCAAATCATATAACTAGGGCAGTAGAGAGGTCTTTAAACTAAGTAGCGGGGGGGAGGTATCAAGGGGGGTAATAACGGCAGGGGTAGAGGAAATAGAGCAGGGTATCAGTGGGGAAGCGGAAAGTCAAAATGTGACAGGAGACAGAATGTGTGAAGATAAAGCTTTAGATGTAAAAGGGGCAAAAACGGAAAGGAAGGGTAGTAAAAATCATCTGAAAGTGCTTTATCTAAATGCACGGAGTATTCGTAATAAGATAAATGAATTAACGGTGCAATTAAGTATATATAGTTATGATATCGTGGCCATTACGGAGACATGGCTGCAAGGGGATCAGGACTGGGAGTTAAATATAGAGGGGTACTCGACAATTAGGAAAGATAGACAGGAAAGAGAGGGAGGAGGGGTGGCCCTTTTAATAAGGGAGGGAATAACGGCAATAGAAAGGAAGGATATTGCGTTGAAGGATCAGGATAGTGAAACAGCTTGGGTACAGATAGAGAATAATAAGGGGAAAAAAACACTAGTGGGTGTAATTTATAGACCTCCAAATAGCTGTGACGCTGTTAGTCAGAACATAAATCTGCAAATAGTTGACGCATGTAAAAAGGGAACTGCTGTAATCATGGGGGACTTCAATTTTCATATTAATTGGGCAAACCAAACTGGGCATGGTAGACTAGAGGAAGAGTTTATAGAATGTATTAGAGACGGGTTCCTAGAACAGTATGTCACAGAACCGACAAGGGGGGAGGCAATCTTGGATCTGGTCCTGTGTAATGAAGCAGGATTAATTAAAAATGTCATAGTTAGGGACTCGTTGGGAACAAGTGACCACAATATGGTTGAATTCCATATTCAAATAGAAGGGGAGCAGGTTGAAACTCAGGCTAGGGTGCTTAGTCTAAATAAGGGGGATTATGAAGGTATGAGGACTGAGCTGATCAAAGTTGACTGGGATAGCAGACTCAAGAATAAGACGGTACATGAGCAGTGGTGTACGTTTAAGGGTATACTGTATAACCTTCAAGAAAAATTTATTCCTATGAAGAAAAAAAGGGGTAAGGGTAAGAACAGTCAGCCATGGCTCAGTAAAACTATAAAGGATAGTATTCGGCTGAAGGCAAGGGCATATAAGGTAGCCAGAGATAGTGGGAGGGTAGAGGATTGGGAAGCATTTAAAGGTCAGCAAAAAATAACTAAGAGATTAATTAAGACGGGGAAAATAGACTATGAAAGGAATTTAGCGAACAACATAAAAACTAATAGTAAGAGTTTTTATAGCTATATAAAAAGAAAAAGGGTGGCTAAGGTGAACGTTGGTCCATTGGAGGGTGAGACTGGAGAGTTGTTGGTGGGGAACATGGAAATGGCAAAGGCATTAAACGAGTATTTTGTATCAGTCTTCACCATAGAAGACACAAAAAATATTCCAACGCTGGATAAACAGGGGGCGGTAGGAATGGAGGAGCTAAATACTATTAAGATCACCAAGGAGGTGGTATTAGGGAAATTAATGAGACTGAAGGAGGATAAATCCCCTGGGCCTGATGGATTACATCCAAGGGTCTTGAGGGAGATAGCGGTGGGGATTGTGGATGCATTGGTGATAATTTTCCAAAACTCCCTGGAGGCAGGAACGGTCCCAGTGGATTGGAAAATGGCCAATGTAACACCTATATTTAAAAAAGGAAGTAAACAGAAGGCGGGTAACTATAGACCGGTTAGTCTAACATCGGTGGTGGGTAAAATGTTAGAGACAATTATTAAAGAAACACTAACGGGGCACTTGGATAAACATGACTTCATCGGACAGAACCAGCATGGTTTTGTGAAGGGGAAGTCCTGTTTGACGAATCTGCTCGAATTCTTTGAGGAAGTAACAACCCGGGTGGATAAAGGGGAACCGGTGGATGTGGTATACTTGGACTTCCAAAAGGCTTTTGACAAGGTGCCACATAAGAGACTATTGCTAAAAATAAAAAATTATGGGATTGGGGGTAATATATTAGCATGGGTAGAGGATTGGCTAACAAATAGGAAGCAGAGAGTGGGGATAAATGGTTCATACTCGGGATGGCAACCGGTAACTAGCGGGGTTCCGCAAGGGTCGGTGCTGGGACCCCAGTTGTTCACAATTTATATAAATGATTTGGAGGAGGGAACCAAGTGTAATATATCAAAATTTGCGGATGATACAAAAATGGGAGGAAAAGTAGGGGATGAGGAGGATAGGAAGAGTCTGCAAAAGGATATAGATAAGCTAGGTGAGTGGGCAACAACTTGGCAGATGAAATTTAATACTAATAAATGTGAAGTCATTCACTTTGGGAAAAAAAATGATAGGGTAAGTTATTTTCTAAATGAGGAGGAGCTGCGTTGTAATGCAACGCAAAGGGATCTAGGGGTATTAGTACATGAATCACTGAAAGTTAGTATGCAGGTGCAGCAAGCAATCAGGAAGGCCAATGGAGTTTTGGCCTTTATTGCTAGGGGGATTGAGTATAAAAACACGGAGGTCTTGCTGCAGCTGTACACAGTATTAGTGAGACCACATTTGGAATATTGTGTACAGTTCTGGGGTCCATACTTAAGAAAGGATGTACTAGCCCTGGAGGCAGTGCAGCGAAGGTTTACAAGATTAATTCCTGCAATGAGGGGATTGACATATGAGGAAAGGTTAAGTAGGCTGGAACTCTACTCTTTGGAGTTTAGAAGAATGAGAGGCGATCTCATTGAAACATATAAGATCGTGAGGGGCCTTGATCGGGTGGATGCACCGAGGATGTTCCCAATGATCGGGGAAACTAGAACTAGGGGACATAGTTGCAGAATAAGGGGGGGCTCTTTTAAAACTGAGATGAGGAAGAACTTCTTCACCCAGAGGGTGGTTAATTTATGGAATTCACTGCCCCAGGAAGCAGTGGAAGCAGAAACTTTAAATATATTTAAGACTAAAATAGATGTTTTTTTAGCTGCCAAGGGGATAAGGGGCTACGGGGAGAGGGCAGGGATATGGACCTAGGTATGGTTAGTATAGTAAGACCTGAGTGATCTCCTGGACAAGTGTCGATCGCCTAGATTGGGGTCGGAGAGGAATTTCCCGGATTTTTTTTCCCGAATTGGACCTGGGTTTTTATCCGGTTTTTTGCCTCCCCCAGGAGATCACGAGGTTCTTGGGGTGGAGAGGGGTGATAGTGGTATAAAGGGGAGGGTAGTGTCTTGTGTTCTGTGTCTTGTGTCTACTGTTTGTGGGTAAGTGTGTCTGTTTAGTGTTCAGCCATGAGCGAATGGCGGTGCGGGCTCGATGGACCTGGTGGTCTGCTCTCGCACCTACTTTCTATGTTTCTATGTTTCTATGTTCTAACCTGACAGCAATGATACCCAATACGGGAGGATTCACTGCAGGATTGGGCAATGAAGAATGAACTAGACAGGCGATATAGGGCATCTGGATAGTGATGACAGATAATATGCTTCAAACGGCATTGAGGCAAGTTATGCTGCCATGTAGTTCCAGAGAGAACCTAAATCTTGGTCTTGATCAAAGATCGATTCATCTACAGCACCAGCACATCTGCACAAAAAAATGCAAGGAAGAGTGTGGTTGAAGGTGACGGAGCACTGACATACTGAGTTGAAGGGTGGAATGACTTTGTTCAATCGCTCAGCCATCAAAATGAGGCCGGAACATCAACACCAAGCAAAAAGTAGAGGTGTATGGACACATTGATCTGATTTGTAGTAAATGCCTACTATGTTCTGTGTGCTGAAGCAAAGCAAGAATTTCATTGTCCTATCAGGAACACATGACAATAAACTCACTTGAACTACGTGCTTTATTTGTGTTTTTTTCCCCCATTTGTTTCTTGTATTTTGAGGCTTTAAAAAAAAAAACTATTTAAAGTGATTTTGACTGTATGATCAGAGGCATTTAAAAAATTAACAGTAGCAAGGTATGGGAATAGGGGATGCCCTTCTTAACCAGATCAGGTTAATGTGGGCTGGCAGACAGCAGGCTGTCCTCAGTACAATCTGACCCAACAATTGTGAAAACATAGGAAACACTGGTTGACGAAAATAAATTAAAAATGATATGAATACTGTCAGGGAGCTTTGGTAGAAAGAATAATAGAGTTATTCTGAAGAAGGGTCCAACCCAAACCGTCACCCATTCCTTCTCTCCAGAGATGCTGCCTGCCCCGTTGAGTTACTCCAGCTTTTTGTGTCTATCTTCGGTGTAAACCAGCATCTGCAGTTCCTTCTTACACAGAATAGTTATTGTTCAGGTCAATGACCTTAATTACAACTAGAAAGAGTTCATAATTCTATTCTTAGTTCCTAATTCTGTTCAAAGGACTTTGACCTGAAAAGTTAACCATTTCTCTCTTCATAGATGCTGTGTGGCTAGTTGAGCATTTCCATAATTCTCCTTTTAATTCATATTTCCAACATTTTTCATGATTTGCTTTTACATTGGAGAAAAGGCGTTTCTGATGGCTGAGAATTAAAAAAAACTAAAATGGGCAACAATATCAGTAAACAATAATGTGTCAACATGACATGGCAGTAGGTAATGTTTGAAAGTGTTTGGCAAAGAGCTGGAAAAATAAACATTTGCCAGAATGAAAGTGCTCAACATGATTCAGGCACCAATGCTAATTAATAAGATGAAGAAAAGGTTAAAAGGCAAGTAGGTCGTGGATAGATTTACATCTCCGAATAAAGATTTGAAAATTTCTTTTTTAAGGGTCTTTCTCTCCTATTTCTACTTTCTACTTTTTCTTATTATACACACTTCAAGTTTTTCTATTTTCTATTATTTTTCCTCTGTTTCTTCCCTCTATTTTTTTCTTGTTTTTCTTACTTTCTTTTCAAAAACATAAAACTAGAGGTTGTACATAGAATGCATTACGGTTATGACATAGTTGGCACCTAAAATTAGGTACCACTGTATTGTTTTGTATTGTATTAACTTCTAATAAAAGAAAATTAAAAACAATAAAAATAAAAAAGGCAAGTAAAGAAATTGAACCTCAATACATTTCCTGAAGATGGAATGGATAACGGAGAAAATTGAGAGCTTAAAAAAATCAAAACAATTTAACCAGGCAAAGGGGATGAATTAAACAAAGTGTTCAAGAATCAGAACAAAATAATGAAAAGGAAAATATGAGCGCAATGAGGGCCAAGAACAAATTAACAGGATAAAACCGCAAGCCACAATTGTAAAATGAAGGAATTATTCAGTAGTTACCTAGCGGGAGAGAGCAGACAGTCATGACATTTGAAAATTAAAATGGTAAAACCACATTTAAAATGAAAAGTGGAGGAATATGAAATAAAGTAATAAATATCAAAGAAAATGAATCTTGTCTGGATCCATGCATTTTAAATGATTCCAGTGAAAAGAGAGGTCTGTTACACATACTTAATAGCTTATTAGAAAAGTATTGCCAGAGGATAGACTGACGGCAAATATTATGTTGCATTTAACGGTTTCAGAACATGTTTAACTGAAAGCCAGGCTGCTAATCTTGATGGTAGGGAAATAATAATGTAAATTAAGTGAAAGTTTATTTGTCTAAGGTCATAGAAGGTCAACAGCATGGAAACAGGCCCTTCAGCGCAACTGGTCATTAAATCTTTGCAAGCAGCAACAAGGGCAGATTTGGGTTATCAACTTGGAACTATTACCCTCCCTCAATCACTTTCTGATATAGACAATAGACAATAGGTGCAGGAGTAGGCCATTCGACCCTTCGGGCCAGCACTGCCATTCAATGAGATCATGGCTGATCATCCCCAATCAGTACCCCGTTCCTGCCTTCTCCCCATATCCCCTGACTCCGCCATTTTTAAGAGCCATATCTAGCTCCCTCTTGAAAGTATCCAGAGAACCTGCCTCCACTGCCCTCTGGGGCAGAGAATTCCACAGACCACTCTCTGTGAGAAAAAGTGTTTCCTCGTCTCCATTCTAAATGGCTTACTCCTTATTCATAAACTGTGGCCCCTGGTTCTGGACTCCCCCAACATCGGGAACATGTTTCTTGCCTCTAGCATGTCCAAGCCCTCAAAGAGTCTTATACATTTCAATGAGATACCCTCTCATCCTAAACTGCAGAGTGTACAAGCCCAGCTGCTCCATTCTCTCAGCATATGACAGTCCCGCCATCCCGGGAATTAACCTTGTAAACCAACGCTGCACTCCCTCAATAGCAAGAATTGATCTGCCAAACATTTCCAGCGTCTGTTAATCTTAGCTATGCTACTCAAGTTAACATATTGGGTGTAAGATTTCAAACTTTCTAAACAGCCTTAAACAATGTGCCACATGATAGAAAAATAAATAAGATCAGAATAAACCACAGGATGTCCACTATGGCTAGCTCCAAGACCAAATAAAGCTTTTCAGAGATAACATTTTCTGATGGGATTTTGCAAGGTTCAGTATGATTAAGACAAGTGTAAATTTATTCAAACATCTTTGGGAGATGCGATGAGAAACTGAAAAGGTTAAATGCTTTTTAATATATAAAAGATACATGGTAGAATATTTGACTGTAGGTTGTAGCTTATATATCTTCTCAAGCTAGCTCAAGAAGAAAAGAGAGAGAGAGACAGACAAGCCCAGGCTAGTCTCAGGTTGATGTATATTGAGACAATGACCGGTGCCGTTGAAATGTGTCTACCAATTGATAAGAGAGACAAACTCAGACTCGTCCTATAGTGATGTCTATTGGCTGCATCTTGTGACCATCTTTGGAATGTGATTAAGTGACACAGTATAAAACACCGTGCAAATCTTTGTTCATTAAAGTGTTGGCGTGGGGAAGTCAAGTGTCTGTTGCTTATTGGTGTAGTCCCATCACTTCCGCCGGCTGATGATCAGTAAAGCTCGACTTGGTTTACCTAACGTTTTTGCGAGTCGTCTGTTTTTAAAGAAGTGAACCTTATCATTGCCGTATAGTCTGCAGGACCTCGCTGGGAACATCAACAGATGACTGTGTAAGAGGCTGCAGAGTGAACGGGATCGGACAGGGAGAAAACTGAGCTCTAATCGGACCCTTTGAGACCGACTCCCTTAGAAACTCCCGGGAACATCTGGTCATTCGTCAGAGGTCGATCTGGTTCTCCGCTGAGGTCCGTAATACAGACAATGGTAAGACCAATTGTGTATGTATCTTGCTACCAAGAGAGGAGTCGGCGATTGGATAGAGCAAACTGAAAAGATTTGTTGTAAATTAATGCATTTTGCTACTAGGAAAGTAGTTGGTAAGAGATTTTGCTACAAGGCAAGTAGTCAGCAATTGGATAAAGCAAACAAAGGACAAAAGGACAAAGGACATTTATTGTCACATACACCAATTGCCATTGCAGCACAAAAATAAACACAACATTATAGAATTTAACATTAAACATAAATAACATCCCCCACAGCGGGATCACCGTCTCCCACTGTGAGGGAAGCCCACAAATTTCAGTCCACTTCCTCGATGTTCACCCGTGGTCTGGGCCTATTGAGGCCCGGACAACAGTCACTGCTACGGATGGCCTGATGTTTCAGGCCCTCTCGCCAGATGATGGAACTCCGGCGTCGGAACAGAAGAACACTCTCAGCGGCCTGGAGTTCCGAAACGGCCGCTTCCTCCCAGAGACCACGGCTCCCCAAGTCCACAGGCCGCGCTGGGTGGAGCTCCAACACTGGTGACCTTGGCGAGAGATCCCAGGTTCCGCATTGATAAAGTCAGTGCCGCCGCAGCTGGAAGCTCCACAGACCACAGCTCCACGATGTTGAAGTCGGCACTCCGGAGCAAAATGGTTTCCCCCTTCCCCCGCCCATCCCTCACATAAAAAGACTAAAAGGCCTCCAGAACAAAACTTTTTAACAAACTAAAAATAACAAAAAAAGGGTGAAGAACGAACAGCTGCAGGTGAGGCTGCCACACTCAATGGTGAGTCACTCCCAAACTAAAAAGGTTTGTCATAAAGTAATACATTTTTGCTACTAGGAGAGTAGTTGGTAAGGTATTTTGCTACTGGGAAAGTAGTTGGCAATTGGCTCTGCAAACTAAAAAGGTTTGTCGTTCACAAAGTAGCCAGGCTGAGAAGAGACTCACACCTATGGGAAATAATCTGGATAAAAGTGGCAGGGGAACGCCCATCCAACATTTGTGTTATTTGCATCCTAAAAATAACAAAGACTATATAATATTAAGTTATAAGCTAACCAAACATTTGGGAGATAAATCCTGGCCAATTCTACATGGAATGTAGAAACTATTAAAAAGGCAGAAAAGATGAAAAAGATGTTACCTAAAAATTGCGATATGTTACAAACATAATGTCATTAGCATGATAAAACAACAGGAAAAGGCCGAAATAGAAAAGGCCTGATTGAATCACAAATTAAGCAACAGTTGATAACAAAAAAGAAAAAAAAGGTGTCAAACGGAATAACTCCGGTGACCCTGTTTATGGAAGAGGGGGGATGAAGAGCAAATTCAGGGTGGAATGGGGAACAAAGTCAGGAATAGTGTGGACCACCTCCCCTATATGCCCTGGCAGCAGGAACTACCCAACTAAGATCCCATAGAGAGGTGGGGGGGGGGGGGGGGGGGGGGGAAGAAGGGGGGGGTGCTCCAACCACCACTCAGGGAAGGGCATCCCCAGAAGAAAGTGATATTGATGGTGACTTGGATATGGAAAAGGAAGATGAGAAAGAAGGGAAAAGGTTGCTGCAGAAGAGGAAGGAAGACGGAATCATTGAGACGGTATCATGCTGTCGCCCCTTCTGCACATTGGTCCCCACAGAACTAAGGATTCTAGTAGACAGAACAGCCTTGCCAAAACATGGGAGATGTAAAGTTAATACAGAGGGACGCCTCTAACTCGCAACGCGATTTTTGGAAATGTGAGGGCTGTGCCATTGACTCTTTGACGGGCCTCTGGCTCATCCCTCTCGGACAAGTTTGTGTAACTGATGTTTTTCTGTCCATTCTTTTATATTATATACACTGCCTTATGAATGCTGGTAAGGAGGGGAAAAAATTGAGATACACCTTACAATTTCAAAACCCAATTGTGATGCCCATTTTCCTTTGTGAAAATTCCATTCAGTACATCACGTGTGGAATGGTGGGCAAGCTTATGAGCGTATTTGGGTGTATCAAAGTTTTAAGAGTTTGAATAATTGCCTTGAGGTGTGTATAATTGTGTTCCTTTTGAGTGAGAATTTTATTGTTTTAAAGTGTGTGAATATCTGTGAGATTTAGCATATTGCATGAGGTGTGACAACTTGTGAGTGAATGTCACAGAAAAAAAATGTTTTAATAGGTAGTGTCTCTTTAAGAAGTTGCAGTTGCGTGAGGGTGGAGCCACACAGTTCTTTTATTTTCCATTGTTCTTTGGATATGCTCATCTATTTATGTAGAAATCAACTGTTTATTCTTTGTTTTCTTTTAACACTTAAACAGAGGAGAGATGCAAATATGCAGTTTGTTTTGTCTTATCGATGTTTTAAGTTTGTTTTTTCCCTGTTTCTAATCTTTTGAAACAAGTTCAAAAAGAGACCTGCATGCTACTGGCATCTTGGTTAAAGTGTTAAAATGAGATTGGAGATGCCAATATAGCAGAAAAATATGTTAATTTGGGATTAGTATACATTAATACTAGGAATTTGAAATTGTGAATTTGGGGAAATAGATAGAAACAATTGAGAATATTTTTTTTAATGGTTTCTTAATAATGATCTTTTTTTTCTTTTTTTTTTAATATAAAGGGTTTAAGGATATTGGCGGTTATGGATTACTAATTTTCTTTTGGGAAAGCTTGTTTTGATGTGATCATAGTGTTTGTTTTTTAGAATGCTAATGAGCAGTCGGTTTCCTGCCTCCAGGCAAGTGAATGTATGGAGACTGGAAGCATGTGCTGTGTAAAGGACAAATGAAGGTCCATGGAGTTGAGATAAAGTAGATTGAGGAGGAGAAACATATTTGGACAATAGAAGAGAAAAATACCAACTAACCCTGACCTCCTTCCCAACACTGGGATTCTCATATCTGACTACCATTTGTGCTGTGATAACAAAAGAAGGTTGCAAAAAGTGGTAGTAACAGGCCACAAAGACAGAATGAGGCCAGTTGCATGCTGTTCAACTAGGCAAAGTCCAGTGGTAGTTAAGATTTGACTATATTTGTTAGTTTTTTAGTTTCAGTCTAACGCTTCATGAAAGCAACTCAAAAAGTAACCAACGAAACAAGTTGAAATCATAAGGAAATGAGCAGTTAAACAATAATTTTAGTTGCAACCCCCAATTTTAAATGATGGAACAGCAAACGTTTGACTGTGTATCCGGAGTAATATTTCACTGCTTGCTTCACCAGACACAATATCAACATTTGCCATGCATGGTTCATAGATCAGCAATCACTGTTGTTTATTTAGGACATTGTTTGGTTTGTAGTTCTGTTTCAGTTGTGAATTATCTCAAGCAATGTTAGCAAATTTACACAAACAAAAATGAAAGATTAATCAACAGGAAGTGACTAAAAAGCATAACTAATGTGAAAATGATTTAATAATATTCACAACTTTACTCCCATACCATGCAACTGTCAAAATGGTCATACATGTTGATATTTTGAAAGCTATTTGTGACTCTTTAACAAGTGAACATAAATGCAAATTCAGCTGTTACTATTCAAGTTGAACTATACTAGGTTCAAGTTTAATAGTAGAAAACCAAAAACACATGTTTTTCCAAATAAGCCTTGCAGGGGGAGGTACACGTTACATTTTTCATTTAAAAATAATGAACAGAGACCTGACAAATCTTGAGTAAACATATTTGATTGCATGATTCATGAAGGAAGCAGGTAAAGTGGAAAGGAGACACAAATATTGCTATTAATTTACCTCTGGTCCTTTGCTGAGGCTACATGTTGTATCAAGGTCCACAGATCTGCAATTACCCAACATGCATTACTGGATTCTACCAAGTGGCAACTAACATTAAAACATTTCAATAAACCCTTCTAAAATTGAAACATTTTTTAAAGATTAATTAATGAATACAATTTATAATTGTAGTAGAGTAAGATAACTATTTGTGGAACAAGAGCGCATGCCTTGAATTAAACATTCTCAAACGAGATAGCTGGAGCTCCTTCCATCACACACAGTCGCAAATAAGACAAAAGTAACGTGCAAGACATCTGTTCACCTGCACTTTTAATCTTTCCCTGGGCAAGGGAAAACAAATCAAGCTACAGCTAGTGTAGTTAACCAACAAAAAAAACCATTTCAATCCTAAATGATGTTTCAAAATTGGCAGCATTACAAGTTTAATTTAATATCACTGTTTTAATTTTTTGTCTAAATTCCTCGTTTTAGTCAATGCATTAATCAAGAATTTAATATAAATCGTACTGCTGTTTGATTTCTTTGTTTATTTAGATCATAAAACGCACAATGTTTACAGACAGTGGGCAATAAATCAGCCCAGATAACCAATATTGTTTCCTCAACTTTATCTACACTTGCCAACCCGTACAATGGTTTAATTGTTACAATTCTCCATTAGATTCTATCTATTTTTATTGTCACTTCCCTGCCCATCCGACAAGCCAAGTTATGAATTGTACAATAAGGAAATGGAGAATGTTTTGCAACACAATGCTCAGTCTATGTTACAAATGGTCTCAGCTGGCAAAAAGAACGTAGCGAATTTTAAAACATGTTCCCATTAGATACGCTCTGTGGTCCCTATTTGAAAATCTTCATGTAAACCACTCGTTGTTCCGATTTAAGGAACTATCTCCGCAACCTGAGATTAGCAAAATGGTGAAGGAGATCAAATTACAATGTGCGTCTCCAATACTGTAATATACAATATCGAAACTGAACGGTTAAGAAACATACCGATAAACGGGGATTTAGAGGTGTTTACAACAGACTACCATTTATTTTGTAATTTCGGCTGGTTGATCCCGCATGGCCAGATCACGGGGAAATAGGAGGGTTTTTTTAGGAGATGTGAAACAGGGTTCTGAGAATAAACACCGCGCAGTGTTGGTTACTGGTGTTCTGGACCGCACAGCACACAAAGTGAGAGGAACGACTCGCCCCCGGACCTGGAAAGGGCGACGTTATATATATATATACCCTCATATTGTTAGAACTGAAGGATTAGACCGAATTAAGTAAGAATCAGAACGCGTTGTCTCTGCGTTTCCCAACGGAGGCTCAAACAGACAGACTTCACCACGGAAAGCACAACCGCAGTGGTTTGGATCTGAAGGCAGGGAGCAGGCGTTGTAGGAACGGGCAAACAAACCACCGGCACTGCCCCGCTGCCTCCCCCTCCAGCTCCCTACCCTACCCTTCCCTTCTCCTGCTCCTTCTCCTCCATCACTTGGACAGTGTCCCTGCCACTACAGTTGTTCCAACTTTTCAACACAGCCGACATTCGCCCCCTTGTACTCACCGCTCTGTGAGTGCGACTCCATCAGCCGTGGCCGTGGCCTTCGCTCCTGCGGCGCGGCTCTGCTCTGCTCAGTGAACCGGACTCCTCGCCGAGCGCCTCGGGGTGAGCACAACAACTAAAGCGAGCTTCACACTCTGCCACGCATTCTCTTTGAGAAAAGAAGCAAACCTTTTTTTTTTTCTCTCTCCCTCTCCAAAAACAAAACCTTCCTATTTACACGGACATTTCATTCCAAATTGCACCACCTCACGAAAATCCGTAGTTCACCATCTTCACTTTATCTGTTTCTCTTGACTCCTTTGTGCTCGGAAGCTGCGCCGCGAAGACTCTATGGGTCGATTGACGAACTGTCCAGTGTTGCAGATCCTCGTCACTCAGTCGGCTACCAAGTTGAACATCATTTCTGCCTTCTAAAAAAAAATGTTCTGTCAAAACAAGAGTCCAGTTAGCGAATTAGCGAGTCATTCCATTTATTCAGTGCATCTCTGCCGCTCATGAAAAACAACATTAGAGTATTTATTCCCAGTTGACAGTTAATGTCAGCAGAGTTGTTTAGTCCTCCACAAATTGGAGAGACGACTGAATGTGATGGGTTAAGACAGAGATTTAAGGGGAGTCGAGGCTGCGCCAATGTATTCATAGAGATGTTATCCTATAGTAGTTAGCTGTAAATTTACCAAACAACTCTCAACTTACTTGACCCTGCTTTCACTTGACCACGTAATAGGAAGAGCATTTGTTTGATTGACCCCATCCACAAAATGACTCAGCAAGAGAAAAGGCCCGTCGTACTCAACAGCTAATTTGTATGTGAATACTTGGCCAATAAACTTACTTCCTTAAAGTACTCTATAAATGCAATTTAGTGGCTATTTCTAGAATTGTGAACCAGCGGAATTGGGTTTGTTGTTATATTTCGGAGTCACGATGGAGTCACAGATGGAGCAGCAGGACACCAGGCGCCTGTGGCATAACTCGGTAGTCATGAAATGCTTCGAGAGGCTGATCAAGAAACACATCTGCGCCTTCCTCCCTCGCAACATGGACCCGCTACAGTTCGCATACCGTCCGAACAGATCCACGGATGATGCGGTCTCCCAGGTTCTGCACACTGCTCTCTCTCACCTGACAGCCAGAAGGGGGGCTATGTGAGGATGCTGTTCATTGACTTCAGTTCAGCCTTCAACACGATAGTCCCCACCAGACTTGCTGAGAAGCTGCTGGAATTGGGGCTCATCACCCCCCCTGTGTGCCTGGGTCCTGGACATTCTCACCGCCAGGCCCCAGGTAGTCAAGATGGGAGGGAATACATCGAAGTCCCTCACCCTGAGCACGGGATCCCCCCAGGGTTGCGTCCTCAGCCCCCTATAGTACTCATTGTACACACTGTTTGTAGTTTGTTTGGTTGTTTGTTTGTTTGTCTTTTTGCACAAAGTCCGCGAGCATTGCCACTTTTCATTTCACTGTACATCTCGTATGTGTATGTGACGAATAAACTCGACTTGACTTGACACATGACTGTGTGGCTAGGTTCAGCTCCAACTCTATAATTCAGTTTGCTGATGACACTGTGGTGGTGGGCCTGATCTCCGACAACGATGAGAAGGCCTCGCTGAGGTGGCTGATCTAGCACTCTGGTGTCAGGACAACGGCCTCCTCTTGAATGTCAAAAAAACTAAGGAGCTGATCGTGGACTTTAGGAGGGCACATCATCCGAGGACGTACACTCCATTGAGGATAAATGGGGATACTGTGGATAGGGTGAGCTGCTTCAAATATCTGGGAGTCCACTTCTCTGAAGATATGACATGGACATCACACGCTGCAGCATTCGTGAGTAAGGCAAGGCAGCGCCTTTACCACCTCAGGCAATTGAGGAAATTCAGAGTGTCTCTGAGGATCTTCCAGTGCTTCTACTCAGCGGCTGTGGAAAGCATCTTGTCCGGAAACATCACAATTTAGTTTGGGAATTGCTCTGCCCAGGACAAGAAGGCTCTGCAGAGAGTAGTGTGTTCGGCCAAACGCACTATGGGAACTCGCCCCCCTGCAGGAACTATACATCAGGAGGTGCAACTCCAGAGCCAATAATATCATGGGAGACCCCTTCCACCCCAGCAACAGACTGTTCCAGCTGCTACGGTCAGGCAAATGCCTCCGTTGCCATGCTGTGAAAACGGAGAGGTTGAGAAGGAGTTTCTTCCCAGAGGCCATTCGGACGGTAAACACCTATCTCACCAGGGACTAACTTTACTGTACCAATTTACTGTTGTGTGGTGTCTTTTTAATATTGCTGGGTTTTTTGGGGGGGGGTTTTCCTCCCACAAATATGTAATATGTGAATATGTGATTCTGTTCCATTCTGTTTTGTAGTTTTTTTGCACAATCCACAAGCATTGCCACTTTTCATTTCACTGCATATCTCGTATGTGTATGTGACGAATAAACTTGACTTGAAATGCTTTCCCCCTCAAAATAATCACTTTTAATATTCTCTCATTTCTGATTGCAATATTTATTTCTATAAACTAACGCAGATTTTGTTAAATCTTAGAATATGCAGAAAGCAGTTTGTGCAATAAGGAGCCTGAGGTATGAAGACGGCTTTATTACATCATACTAAACATCCAATATTTATCCAGTAATCCTCAAATGAAATTTACAGCAAATACCAAAATCTTATATTGAATGGGAAACATGCAAATATTGTAATCTTGCTGTTTTACAATACATTCTATAATAAGGATATTTCATGACAAATATCCTTATATGTGACCTCTATACCTGTACAATTCTTCACAATGAGATTTGCCACAGCATATCACTCATCATGAGTGTGGACCATTGTTGAAGTCAATCACCAGTATACCGAAGACCTCAGTATTTTTCAAAATTTCTGTTCACTTAATGAGTATAGATTCTTTGAAGGTAGACAAAAATGCTGGAGAAACTCAGCGGGTGCAGCAGCATCTATGGAGCGAAGGAAATAGGCAACGTTTCGGGCCAAAACCCTTCTTCAGACTGGTGGGGGAGGCGTGGAGAAGAAAGGAAAAAGGAGGAGGAGCCCGAGGGCTGAGGGAGAGCTGGGAAGGGAAGACAGCAAGGGCTAACAGAATTGTGAGAATTCAATGTTCATGCCCCCAGGATGCAGACTCCCCAAGCGGAATATGAGGTGCTGTTCCTCCAATTTACAGTGTTGCTCACTCTGACCGTGGAGGAGACCCAGGACTGAGAGGTCGGATACGGAATGGGAGGGGGAGTTGAAGTGCTGACCAACCGGGAGGTCAGGTTGGTTAATGCGTACCAAGCAGAGGTGTTCGGCGAAACGATCGCCAAGCCTATGCTTGGTCTCACCGATATAGATCAGCTGACATCTAGAGCAGCGGTTGCAATAGATGAGGTTGGAGGAGGTGCAGGTGAACCTCTGTCGCACCTGGGAAGGGGTGGTTCGGGAGGGAAGGGAAGAATTGACAAGGGAGTGACGGAGGGAGCGGTCTTTGGGGAAAGCAGACATGGGGGGGAGATGGGAAGATGTGGCGAGTGGTGGGATCATTGGTTTTAGTGGCAATAGATTTAGTACCGTATTTTGTTTATTCCAGACAATTAAAAATCACAAATTATTTGGAGCACAATCAAATGAGAGAATTTGCAATTCGGAGTTCAGGTATAGAGGGGCAACTGAGAGAAAGTAAGTATACATTGAATTTCACAATTAAATTCTATATCAATGCATCTCAGCTTAAAAAATGTGGTGTAATTTTGAGTACAAAACAACATCGTATCTTTAATACAAAGGTAACCATCCTATTTCAGTGGAGTATGAAAATAAGATTGTTTGCCATAGAGTTTAACAATTATAATGGTTTAACTATCATTTTTATTTGCTTTAAAAACAAAATTTCTTCTGCAATGTAATCATAACTCAGTGTGACAATCAAATATTGTTCATTCTGTCAATGAAGAAACAATATCCAAAGTGTTTGTTTACCGGTTGATGCAGTGTTTCTGAATGATGCACTCTCCTACATGTCTAGTGCTTTCCAAAATGACCTGGATTCACTTGAGTAACATTTGCAATTACAAATATGCTTTCTCCACTCCTCTTCCCCTGGATGTAAATGTAGATGGCTTGATACAAAATGCTGGAGTAACTCTGCCGGACAGGCAGCATCTCTGGAGTGAAGGAATGGGTGACGTTTCGGATCGACACCCTTCTTCACTGATGTCAGGGGAGGGGGCGGGGCAGAGATAGAATGTAGTCGGAGACAGTAATACTGGTGGGAGAACTGGGTATATGGAGAGAGGGAAAGCAATGGCTATCTGAAGTTAGAGAAGTCAATGTTCATCCCGCTGGGGTGTAAACTACCCTAGCGAAATATGAGATGCTGTTCCTCCAATTTGCACTGGGCCTCACTCCGACAAGGGTGGAAGCCCAGGACAGAAAGATCAGATTGGGAATGGAAGGGTTGAGCAACCGGGAGATCAGGTAGGTTAAGGCAACTAAGTGTTCAGCAAAATGATCGCCGAGCCTGCGCTTGGTCTCACCGGTGTAGAGGAGTTGACACCTGGAACAGCGGATACAGTGGGCAAGTGAACCCCTGCCTCACCTGGAAGACAGTCGGGGTCCTTGGATGTAGTCGAGAGGGGGAGGTAAAGGGACAGGTGTTGCATCTCCTGCAGTTGCAGGGGAAAGTACCTGGGGAAGGGGTGGTTTTGGTGGGAAGGGACGAGTTGACCAGGGAGTTGTGGAGGGAACGGTCTCTGCGGAAAGCAGAAAGAGGTGGAGATGGAAAGATGTGGCCAGTTATGGGATCCCGTTGGAGGTGGCGAAAATGTTGGATTATATGCTGAATGAGACGGCTGATTGGGCGGAAGGTGAGGACAAGGGGGACTGTCCTTGTTACAAATGGGGGGGAGGGGGAGCAAGAGCGGAGCTACGGGATATCGAGCAGACCCAAGTGAGAGCCTCATCTATAATGGAAGAGGGGAACACCCGTTCCCTAAAGAATGAGGACATCTCCGATGACCTGGTATGGAAACCTCATCCTGGGCGCAGATGCGGCATGGACGAAGGAATTGGGAGGAGGGGGATAGAGTCTTTACAGGAAGCAAGGTGGGAAGGAGTGTAGTCTACATAGCTATGGGAGTGCTTAGTAAGTTTGCAGTTGACACCAAAATTGCTGGAGTTGCAGACAGTGAGAAAGTCTATCATCGTAAAATGCGGGATATAGATCAGCTCAGAAAATGGGTGACGAAATGGCAGGTGTAGTTTAATCCAAGCACTTTGGGAGATCGAATGCAAGGTGAAGATTTACTGGAAATTGCAAGACCCTTAACAGCTTTGATGTACAGAAGCTCCTTGGAGTCCAACCCCATAGCACCATGGAAATGGCAAGTAGAAATAGTGGTAAAGACATATCTTGTCTACTTCAATCATGGCATTGACTTTACGTATCAGGGAGTCAGTTTGGCAGCTTTACAGGACTGGTAAGGCTGTACGTTGTATTGTGTGTAGTTGAAGTCACCCCATTACATAAAGGTTTTGGAGGCTTTTAAGTGGGTGCAGAAGGCCACGATGTTGACTGAATTAGAAGGTACTCACTATGAGGAGAGGTTGGACAAATTTATATTATTTTGCCTGGTTTCTCAGAGGCTGAGAGGAGACCTGATAGAAGTATATAAAATATGTAGGCATTGATAGGGTAGACAGTCAGAAGCTTTCTCCCCCAGGGTGGTAATATCAAAGGATGGTGGGCATAGCTTTAAGGCGAAGGGGGAACTGGCGGGGCGAGGCAACATTTTTAAAGGTGTTTTTACAGCCCTGAGTGTGGAAGGTGCCTGGAACATACTGCAAGGATTGGTGGTGGTAGCAGATACAATAGTGGCATTTAAGAAGCTTTTAGACAGACAATGGGTTTGCAGGGAATGGGAAACAGGACAGAGGAGATTAGTTGAAACTGACCACATGTTCAGTACAGACATTGTGGGTCCAAAGGCCTGTTACTCTGTTGCACTGTTCTATGTTCCAACGTCTATAATTATATTCTGCAACCAGCTCCTGAGTAAATCCAGATTTCTCTCCAGCCACCTTATGTTCTTCTGAATATTTTCAAGTGCAATCTGGGTGCATCTCAGCTGGGAACTCTGCTCCTTGATAGAATCAAAAAACATCTCCACCTAAAACATATCAAGAGAGTGAAGAGTGTTTATTTGTCATATGCACCAGGACCGAAATAATGAAATTCTCACAAGCTACAGCTATACAGGCACATTAAAGCAACACAATAAATGAATATACAAGTCGCAATAATACAATACATTAACAGTTGTACAAACTAATCAGACCATAATAGTGGATACTGAAGTACATAGTGCAATCATTGACAACATCTACAGTTGTTTGGTGCTGAATTGGTGGTTAAGGTCATACTATGTACCACCAGATTTTTTTTTTGAATTAAGTACACTACTCTTAAGTACACCTCTTTCAAAAGAAAGAGAGTTTTTCAGCGGTAGAGTTGCTCAGGGTTGCCAGATTGAAATTTTAATTTAAAGCCAAATGACACTTTCAGAAAGCATTTGATAAGGTCCCACATAGGAGATTAGTGGGCAAAATTAGGGCACATGGTATTGGGGGTAGAGCGCTGGCATGGATAGAGAAGTGGTTGGCAGACAGGAAACAAAGAGTAGGGATTAACGGGTCTCTTTCAGAATGGCAGGCAGTGACTAATGGGGTACCGCAAGGCTCGGTGCTGGGACCGCAGCTTTTTACTATGTACATCAATGATTTGGATGAAGGGATTCAAAGTAACATTAGCAAATTTGCAGATGACACAAAGCTGGGTGGCAGTGGGAACTTAGAAAAAATACATAATTACATCATAGCCATTTTAGATTGGGAAGATGGCACGGTATATGCAGACTCAATGTTACAACGTAAATAGGCAAGTTGAGGGGGTTTATCGCTGCCCTCATACCAATTATCTAGGTCAATTATGGTGTCACAACAAGTTACTGGGAGATCACATGCATTTTCATCAGGTGGTTCATGGCCTGAACCCATGAGGGAAGACAAAGTGTGTTGTTTCTGAATCATTGGTATTTTTATTGATAGAGATGGGATTTTACTCTGTCCATTGTGGGGAGGAGGGGAGGAAGTCGCAATGCCACCGGTTATGCCCCAATTTGGTTCCTGAATAAAGAAATCATTATCCATGTGGGGTGGTGTCCATTAGTTACTCTCTTACTTCCAGTGATTGACCCCTGGCAGAAGAGCAACACCATTGCAATAACCTCCTCAAAAAAATGACATAATAGTATAGACATTATAGTGGGCTATTCAACCCAGTTAATCTGTCTATCATTTATTTCGCATCAGAATTACACTTCTATTCCAAGCATCTGCCTTGCGTCTCTTTCTCCCTCCCCCCCCCCCCCCCCCCCCAGTACCTTCTCCCCAAAAAAAATATATCAATGTCTGTCACATGATTCCCAGTTAAAGAAGAAATAAAGAATTAACTTGAGGACATGGGTGCAGTTTGGTCAATGGTAACATCAAACAATTGCCAAGTGGTTTTCTTCGGAGGTTGGTATGAAATGCTCAAGACAGAGAAAGAGAGTTGCAAATTATAAGCATGCCAAAGAGATCAAGGGGGAGTGAGGATGAAATTCCTTTTCATTTTATAAAATATGTGTAGTACTGAATTTTACTGACCTCTTCCAATTCTTCCTTTGATGAAAACTGAGATGTAGTTCCAATTATCAGCCATCGAATAGTGCTTGAACCAAGCTGAAATCTGTAAATACACACTTTTAAGAAGCTTGGCAATGTGCACCTTTTTTCTTTTAAAAGAGTATGATTATAGTTGTTCGACTACTTAGATGATAATTCAGTTTTGCTGGGACAAATCACATAGAACTGACGATGTCTCAGTAAAAAATTACTTGAATTGTTAAATATTCTATATTTTAGCTTAAAAATGGGAAATAGTCAGCAGGTCAAGCTGCGGAGAGAGAAACAGGGTTAACATTTTATTTTGATGATATTTCTGTTCTGATGAAGGATCATGAAATGTTAAATCAGTTTTTCTCTCCACAGACGCTGCCTGATTTGCTGAGAATTTTTCGTATCTTCTGATTTTTGGGGGATTTGCATTATTTGTAGTTTTTTTATTGTTTTCCCTTCTTCAACACTTTTCAAATGATCTGGTTTTCAAGCACAAATGCATTTTTTAAAAATTTCTTAAGTTAATAAAAAGGCAGAACAAGTTCAAAACAAAGTTTGTATAAGAATGTGGTATTCAGAGCAATGCAAAGCACAGGGCAAGATAAAGGAGAAGACAAGACATTTAAAAAAAAGTAATTTTTTAAGATACTAACTTCTCGATCAATTTGCTCCAATTTATTTTCACAAAGTTCCAGGCAAGGAGATGTCCATATGGGTTCCTGCTCACTGCCACAACTACGTGGGCAAGATTCTGTAACTTGATGATATCCCCTTGCAAACCGAGTTCCAACAGCCTAAGACGATGGAAATAAATTGATTTATTTCAATAATTGCTCTGTTTTTTTCTCTGGAAAGTAACTTTTTTTTCTGATGTTATTTATGACCTTCCATTTACTCTCTTCTGTGTTACAAATATGACTGTTCAGCAGGCATTGCACTTCCAAATGTATTCTGGATTTATATTATGAAAACATTACATTGCCAAACTTTCACTCTATTTGTATTGAAGTGGCCACTATTACAATAGACAATAGATAATAGGTGCAGCAGTAGGCCATTCGGCCCTTCGAGCCAGCACCGCCATTCAATGTGATCATGGCTGATCATCCCCAATCAGTACCCCGTTCCTGCCTTCTCCCCATATCCCCTGACTCCGCTATCTTTAAGAGCCCTATCTAGCTCTCTCTTGAAAGCATCCAGAGAACCTGCCTCCACCGCCCTCTGAAGCAGCGAATTCCACAGACTCACCACTCTCTGTGAGAAAAAGTGTTTCCTCGTCTCCGTTCTAAATGGGGTACTCCTTATTCTCAAACTGTCCAAGCCCTTAACAATCTTAAATGTTTCAATGAGATTCCCTCTCATCCTTCTAAACTGCAGAGTGTACAAGCCCAGCTGCTCCATTCTCTCAGCATATGACAGTCCCGCCCATCCCGGGAATTAACCTTGTAAACCTACACTGCACTCCTCAATAGCAAGAATGTCCTTCCTCAAATTAGGGGACCAAAACTGCACACAATACTCCAGGTGTGGTCTCACTATGGCTCTGTACAACTGCAGAAGGACCTCTTTGTTCCTATATTTGATTCCTCTTGTTTTAAAGGCCAACATGCCATTTGCTTTCTTCACTGCCTGCTGTACCTGCGTGCTTACTTTGACTAGTCTCCTAATTGTGGAGATGGGAAGAAGTACATTGATTTTGCAGGTATATGAATTGGTGTGAATGTAGAGAATAATTTATTTTTAATGAAGTAATTTGCCTGGCATTAACAGACTGTTGCAGTTGGGTGGTATATAAAGTCCTTGGAGCATTGGGATTACAGTGAAACAAAAAGTGTACATGTCTGGATCTGGATGTAGTACGCTGAAAAACTAAAAGTAGAGCATCACACAGCACTATGATGGAGGTGGACACGCTAGACGAGGTGGAGGTGCTTTTAGAGTACGTCTTTGAATGTGTTGGTGTATTGGAGATCTCTGATGCTGGCTGGTAGGGTATTCCAATCCCTTGATGTCTTGAAGAAAAATGAGTTAGAAAGTGTTAAAGTGCCGTGCGGAATGAAATAATTTCCAGGTTGGTAGCTTCTGGTTGACATGCCTATGGGTGCTTGGATTAACTGGATGTGGCCCTCCATCTTTAAATCAATAGTGGTATTCGTGATCTTGTGGAATGTTGTTAGTCTGATGAACATGCGACGAGTAGTAGGTGGATGATGTTTAAGGTCCTTTATCATGCTGGAGACTGAGCTCTGCCACTTGTAGTTGTTAGATATCAACCTTGCTGCTCTGTTTTGCACTGCCTGGATCTTATTGATGTTCCCATGAGTGAAAGGATCCCACACGGAGCAGCTTTATTCAACAAGTGGACATACAAGGCTTTTATATGCTTGGATCTTAACTTCTTTGGGTGCATTTTGCAGGTTGCGATGTAGAAAGCTGATGACACTGCTGGCTTTGGCTGTTGCCCCTTCCACATGCTTGTTCAATTTCATGTTTTCAGACAAAGTAACTCGTAAGTAGTTATGACTAGAAACGGTGATACAGGGAGAAAATGTGATATGGGGAGATTTAAAAATGTATCATGAGAGTTATTCATACACATTTCCTTTTGATATGGGAAGGAGAAATATGTGGCATTGAGTCTGTGCTGGCTCACAGAGCAATCCCATCCATCACACAAATTTTCCCTGTAACCTATTCTCCACTCACTTCCATCACATTCTTATTCACAACAGACAATTAGTGCAAAGATAGACACAAAATGCTGGAGTAACTCAACAGGACAGGCAGCATCTCTGGAGAGAAGGAATGGGTGACGTTTCGGATCGAGACCCTTCTTCAGCCAATTTCTCTCCTAGACAATTAGGGCAATTAACCATGGCCATTTAACCTGCCAGAATGACTTTGGGGATGTTGAAGGAAACCAGTGAACCTGGAGAAAGCCCAGAGGATCACGGGGAGAATCTGCAAACTCCATACAAACATCCCTGGAGGTCAAGATTGAACCTAAGTTGTTGGAGGTATGAGGCCACAGCACTGTGACACCTTCCTGCCATTTGGCTTATTTACAACAGTGTGACCCTTTGGTTTCTTGCCTCTCATACACTTGTCCAGCATTCCCATGAACACACTTATCGAGCACTTCCACATTATTACCACTCAGAATAAAGAATTATATTCTCTGTGCCCATTGGATTTCTCAATGACTCTTTGCCATGTTGGCCTCTAGTTACAGTTGTCCACACAAAAGGGAAACGTTTAATTGCATCAGTTGTATCAAAGCTTTTCCTAAATTTTAAAGACCTCTATCGGGTCACTCCTCAACTTTCATTTCTCGGGCGATACCCAGTGTGTTCATCCATTCTTGATATGTACACCTTTGTATTTTTGGTACCCTCGTAAATCTTTTCTGCTTCCTCTCCGATGCTTCTGATCGATTACATGATAATCAAAACTTTACAAAGTAGTCTATATGTGACTTTACCTGATATTTTTCTAAACAGATTTAACAAGATTAGCAAAATAAATTCTTGATAAAGGGATAAGTGGATAGAGTGGATGTGGTGAGGAGGTTGCCACAAGTACAAGAGTCTAGGATCAGAGGTCATTGCCTCAGAATTAAAGGACGTTCCTTTAGGAAGGAGATGAGGAGGAACGTCTTTAGTGAGAGGGTGGTGAATCTGTGGAATTCATTGCCACAGAAGGCTGTGGAGGCCAAGTCAATGGATATTTGTAATACAGAGATAGATTCTTGATTAGTACAGGTGTCAAGGGTTATGGGGAGAAGGCAGGAGAAGGGGTTAGGAGGAAGAGATAGATAAGCCATAAGTGAATGGCGGAGTAGACCTGATGGGCCAAATGGCCTAATTCTGCTCCTATCATTTATTACCTTATGAAAGGTTATCACAGACAGACAGACAAGAGCACAGAGTCGCTGTTACAAGCAGATAAATCATGATCTTATTATTATAGGTTCAAGGAGTAGAATGGCCTTCTCCAGAAACTAATTGTATGAATGTTCATATGTAGAATCACACGACACAGAAACAGGGCCTGTTGGCCCAATTCACCCATGTTGACCAACATGCCCCATCTGAGCTAGTCCCATTTGCCTGCTTTTGGCCCATTCCCTCTGAACTTTTCTATGCATGTACCTGTGCAAGTATGCTTTAAATGTTATTATAGTACCCGTCTCAACTATCTCCTTTGGCAGCTCGTTCCAAATACCCACCACAAAAAAAAATGCAAATGCTTGAGATATGTAATAAAATAAGAACATTTTGAGAAAACAAAACCCTTAAAATTGGGGGGGGGGGGGGGGGGGGGGGAAGTGGAAGGGGTAGAGTGAATAAAAAGGAAAATCTATTATAGCGTGGAGGTCAGAAATGATTGAGTGACATGTTTTGGCGATGCTGCTGTCTGAAAGAGGTAGAAATGGGACAGTGATGGAAGAGGTGGAAATGAGGAAGGAAAACAAAAATCAGTGTTGGATTGGTTGTTAGAAATCTTTGAATTCAGAGTTGACTCCCAAAGGCTGCACTGTACCTAGTTGCAATTATAAATGCAGTACGCAGAATGGTTGAAGCCACAAGTAACTTGCTGCTTCACCTGGAAAGAGTGTTTTTGTTCCTGGATGACAGGCAGGGACAATGTAATGAGCAGATGTTCCAATTTCCTCCCTCCTCCTAGTAACCCCAAACATTGATTTCTTGTGAAGCAGTAAAACATTGCATTTACCCCCTGGGCCAAGATCAAACTTTTCAGAGACTTGGAAGTTGTAAGATGGCACCAGAATGTGGCAACTCCCTGAGTGCTGTTGCAAAAGAGGATCTATTGTTCTTATGTGTTATATGATTTGACTGGATAGTATGCAGAGCAAGCTTTTAACGGCATCTTGCTACACATGACAATAATAAACTGAACTAAACAGCATTTTCTTGTTTTACTTCCGTTTTTGTACAATGCATGTCTGCTCACAATGTGGTTTCCTCTTCACTGGGGAAGCCAAACCCATTTTGGGTGACTGATTTTGCAATACAGCTCCTTGTAGTCTGCAGAAGTGATAGTACTGTAAATCGTATACATTGTGAGCAGCAGTGGTCCCAGCACTAAACCGTGTGGAACACCTCTGCCCACCTTTGTCCACTATAAATACTTCCTTTAATTCCAACTCTGTCTTCAGACTTGAAGACCAGTTAGAAACATAGAAACATAGAAAATAGGTGCAGGAACAGGACCGATATGAGAAAAACATTTTTTACACTGATAGTGATGAATCTCTGGAATTCTTTGCCACGGAATGTAGTTGAGGTCAGTTCATTGGCTATATTTAAGAGGAGTTAGATGTGGCCCTTGTGGCTAAAGGGATCAGGGGGTATGGAGAGAAGGCAGGTACAGGATACCGAGTTGGATGATCATATTGAATGGCGGTGCAGGCTCGAAGGGCCGAATGGCCTACTCCTGCACCTATTTTCTATGTTTCTAATATGTGAAAACCCAATGAATTGTTCCGTTCTACTATTGGATGGACAACTGCTACAATGTGAAGTGAATGCCAGGAAGAATGTGGTAAGAATGGGGGATAACAAGGTTTGGAAGCAGGAGAATTAGTTAGATTTACATCCGCATGTTATCTTTACAGTAGATTCAATATTTCCTGAAAGCATTGACTGATACTCAACGGCAATCTTAGAAATATCTGCTTCCAAATCACAGAATGAAGCAGCTCAGAAGGAGATTGTACAATATATGATGCCTCAGTCAGGTTAACCTTCTAGGGAATTGCAAATTTCAGCCAGATGGGTCCCTGGAACAGTTTCCCCCAAATTAATGTGAAGATGATGCTGCAATGTCTACCAGGTCAATGTGCTGCTGACAGAGCTGTCCAGCTTTAATATAGAATTGTCCCATATCCAAGATTTCAGGAGAACAGGCAGAAGTAGTACAATATTCTGCCTCATCTCTTGCAGCACAATGCTGTGTTCAGAATGAGAAGCATACCAGAACTGATAAGTTACATCTCCCAGAAAAGACTGAACAGCAACTTAGAAAAGTGAAGACCAAGTAATATCCTTACAGAGGTCTTTAAGATTATGGAGGAATATGATTAGATATATATAGAGGAAGATATCATTGCTTCTCAAGGGCTAAAATATAAAATAGTTGCTCAGAGTCACACAGAGAGAGATACAGCACACAAACAGATCCTCTGGCCCACCAAATCTAGACCACACATCAAGCTCCCATGTTTACAGTTATCCTACGCTAACTAATGTTATCTACCTTTCTGTCCACACAATTGGAATAATTTAACGTGGCCATTTAATCTACCAATCCCTGTTGTTATGATAAGGGAGGAAACCAGAGCAACTGGAGGAACCACTGTGGTCATGAGGAGAAGATGCAACTTCCACACAGAGCACCCAAGATCAGAATTGAACTCTGATCACTGGGGATGAGGCAACAGCTCTATCAGCTGCACCACTGTGCCACCTTATAGTCCAACAATCTAATCACTCTTTGGTTCTTTACTCAAAGAGTGATTAGAATGTTGAACTTATTTCCAAAAAGGAAATTGAAGGACATTGTGAGAAACTCATTTAAGAGGAAATTAGACAAACATGCAAGGTGGAGAATACTGACGGAGACCGATGATCGCCCGGCGCGGCTTTAAATGGCCGCGGGACTTGTTAGCGCACGCGGGGGCTCCAACACCAAGACCCGGAGCGCGGCCTTGCATCACCCCGGCGCGGCGTTATAATTGCCGCGGGGCTTATTTACCATCGCCCGCCGGGGGCTTTGACTCTGACATCGGGAGGAGAACGAGGAGTGCAGGGGAGAGATAAGACTTTGCCTTCCATCACAGTGAGGAGGAGATTCACTGTGATGGATGTTCATGTAAATTGTGTTGTGTCTTGGTTCTTCTTTGTGTCTGTATGACTGCAGAAACCAAATTTCGTTTGAACCTCTGGGTTTAAATGACAACAAATAAATTGTATTGTACTGTAAATTGTATTGTATGAAGCAGGGTGGAAAGAAGATTGTTAATGGCATCTGAAATCACTTGGGTTAAATGGTTTGCTTCTACATTGAAACTTATATGTAATGTGAATTGCTGCACAACCCTAGCACAATTAATACTCATTCCAACCACTGACTGTACAGATGCAAACCTTTCTTGCTGCACTGAATGCATTTCGTTGTCTCTGTACTGTACACTGACAATGACAATTAAAATTGAATCTGAATCTGAAATATGAGCATTTGCAGGTGCTTTTGCAGACACATGATTTATGTCTTACTGCGAATAGTGTCACAGGAGATCTGATAAACAAGTTCAGTCATTCTGGAAAGCAGACATAATCTTAATCTCTTTGACATTTTGGACTTTAACCATGACTCACCACAAATTATCCCACGGTAAAACCTGATGACACAACAACTAAATTCCATACCGTGCTAGTTTTTCCGGATTTCTGGTGCTTGCCAAAGCAGACACAATTTTATTCTTTTCAGCCCCGGAAACCGAATGCATGTACTTCGTTAGAAGGTAGTCCCATCCATCACTGCTCTGGGCACCCGCAGAGTATACGATCTCCAGGACATCTGTTGGCAAACTACAATATCAACAATAACGTGCTTAGTAAAGTACTTCTTCTGTTCATTAAACTCCACTGCAGAATACACATATGACATATAGTTTATATGCATGCTTACAAAGGTAGTCCATTGCCACATTTTAGACATTTTTTTGGTATGCAGGTGGTGATTCTTAAGCATCAGGATAATTACACTTAAAACAAAACATTAATAAATATTGAAGCTTTTATGGTGTTATAGTTTGAAATCTCAATTCGCTGCTTTGGAATGATTCCCAAGTCTCTATAATTTATAAAACAGTCTAATTTACCAGTAATGCAACTGAAAATATTTTTTTTATTTAGCAAAGAATGCAACTCAGCAGAACTGTGAACTCCTACTGCACGAGAAATCACCTGGATCACCATCTTAAATGTTTGACACTCTTTCTTAATGTAGTTTAGTATACCCAAGCTGTCTTTCAGATTTTCAGGGCCAGAGTCTTAGAATAAAGGGGAGGTCATTTAAGACTGAGGTGAGAGCTGTGAGCTGTGAATTTGACCAGAGCTGTGAGCTGTGACCAGAGAGCTGTGAATTTATGGAATTCCCTGCCACAGAGGGCAGTGGAGGCCAAATCACTGAATGGATTTAAGAGAGAGTTAGATAGAGCTCTAGGGGCTAGTGGAGTCAAAGGATATGGGGAGAAGGCAGGCACGGGTTATTGATAAGGGACCGATCAGCCATGATCACAATGAATGGTGGTACTGGCTCGAAGGGCCGAATGGCCTCCTCCTGCACCTATTTTCTATGTTTCTATGTAAATATTATTCACTGCCTTCTTCCCAGTAATGCCCAATGTTTTCATTGGGTTTTATTTAAAAAATAAGCTGTTTCCTATAAATTGAAATTTTCTCGACAAAAAACCCACCAAAAACCAAACTTCCATTGCTACTGTTAACCAATTATGTCAGTGCCACTCGGAGTAATTTACTACAAGAGATTTGTTAAAAGTTACAATAAAGGGCTATCATTGTTTTATTGTTCCAAACAATCAGAAAGTAGAGTAGAAGCTACGCTGCTACATAACTAACTTCAGGGTACCGTTGGACATCCTCCACTGATTAAAATAAGCCAATGCCTTCTGAACACAAGGAAGGTAATCGAGGTCGCAGACAAGTTCCAGGAGATTGGACCGTAGCAGCCGATCTGACAAAGTGCCTTCATCGCTCCATGTCTGTCTGTCAATTAGATGCTTGAAAAACTGCAGAATATAGTTCTGAAACATAAATAATATGCGTTCAAATCCTTATGCAGCACCAGAAACTGCCAGCAGCAAATCTCAAAAGGATAATGCACAACTATAGAGATAAATAAAACACAAATTACATTAGGATGGGATAGGGCAATAATTGCCTAGGATTCAACAGGTAAGCAAAACATCTGAAACAAAACTAGGAATGCAAACCAGAAAAAATGTCAGTTTACTCTCTGGTATAGGATAAGCTAACTGATCTCAGCAGATACATTACAACTAATGTAACCTTAAATTAACATTATATAAACTGCATAATTAAATTAGATATTAATTTCTGCTGCACTCAAGATCTTCATCATACCTATTCCTCACTGTACTTGTGCATATGTGCATCAACCCGTCTTGAAATGTTGGAAATTTGAAATCAAAACTGAAAATACTGGAGCAATGAAGGTGTGTAAAGATGAAGCATCTGTGTAACGATAAACACAGTTAGGATTTCAGGTCAGAGACCCTTCTTGGACTTGAAACATTAACTGGTTTTCACTTTCCATATTTGCTGCCTAATCTACAGAATGTTTCCAGCAATCTTTGTTGTTATTGCAATTATGCAATTAACCCAGCAACCATGCCTGGGAACAGGAAGCACTAGTAAGTTTTCTTCTCCTAAGCACTCTCCAGTGGCCCCTGCTGGTTGGCGAATTAAACCAAAACTGGCCTCATCCCTCACTCTGACCCACTCAAACACAAGATTTGTCATTTGAGAGATTGCCACTGCCATCGGATCATTTCCATTGCAAGAGATTGCAATCTTTGTGATAAAGTATGACAAAATTGGTGGTTCTTTGTGCCCCTGTCCCACTTAGGAAACTTGAATGGAAACCTCTGGAGACTTTGCGCCCCACCCAAGGTTTCCGTGCGGTTCCCGGAGGTTTGCAGGTGGTTGCCAGAGGTTGCAAGTCAAGTCAAGTCAAGTTTATTTGTCACATACACATACGAGATGTGCAGTGAAATGAAAGTGGCAATGCTCGCGGACTTTTGTGCAAAAGACAAACAACCAAACAAACTATAAACACAATCATAACACACATATTCATTTACATAATAAATAATGGAAGGAAAAACGTTCAGTAGAGTTAGCCCCTGGTGAGATAGGCGTTTACAGTCCGAATGGCCTCTGGGAAGAAACTCCTTCGCAACCTCTCCGTTCTCATCGTATGGGCAACGGAGGCGTTTGGAGGTAGTGGAAGCAGGTAGGGAGACTGACAAAAACCTCCGGGAACCGCACGGAAACCTTGGGTGGGGCGCAAAGTCTCCAGAGGTTTCCGTTCAGGTTTCTTAAGCGGGACAAGGGGCATTAATGTATATACTCAAGGAGTATGTGCAAGCTGGTTGACACAAGTATACCAAGATGTACATAACAAGTTGACATTAATGTTAGATGTCCTCGTTTATATTAGATAATTGTTAATTGTTTTGCAACTCCAGCTTTATCTCAATGAAAAGGCATTAGTCAAGTAGAATATATGATCTATATTACCTTACCTTTAGATTGGTGGCAACATCAGTGATATTTCTCCTCACAGCCATTCTGTAAAATACCTCCAGGGTAGCCCAGACCCTGTAACACTGGGATGCTTTTATTCTCATGTCTGAGGTAGCGGGTCAAGTCAAGAGCCCGGTCCAGTGGTAGTTTCCCTGCACTAAACACAGCAAGAAAGATATTTCATTCGTATTTCGCAATAACATGAGGGCTTTTTTCTTCCCTCTCTCATGATCTTGATAGGTAGGACAAGCAATTCCCATTCGGTTCACTGCTGGTGCTAAGCAGGTTTGGAATGGGTGTGATGGATAACAAAGGACCAGAAGGATTGCTAAACAAGGCTGCATTCATAGCATAAGGCAACCGAGGTATATGAGGCAAGGTTTAATTAGCAAGTGTGAGACCTACAAAAACAAGCTTTAGCAATGTCTATATTACTGAACGTATGATCTTAACCATAAAACCATATAACAATTACAGCACGGAAACAGGCCATCTCGGCCCTACAAGTCCGTGCCGTGATCTTGACCACTTCCTGTTGTTCTGTATATTGATTTTAGAAGATCACAGTTTAGTTATGTATAGATAGACTAATGATGAACAGATAACGGTATACCAGAACCAAACAGCCAGTCAATCAGGAAAAAATATGTACAAATCCAAAATCAACAAATTTAGCTCCTGGGTAGGTGTAATTTACCCCCTGGTTGGGAACCCTTGCTGTAAATTGAACCTGAATAAG
>JAWMAR010004826.1:0-39216 GCA_036785375.1 Leucoraja ocellata
GACACTGGCTCAGGCCACTTAAATCAGCTGGGTGAGGTGGAGTATGGGGGAGTACATGGGGGAACACTGTTCATAACTGAAAGTCTTATTTCAATATTGTGGTATATATAATAATAATAATAATAATAATTTTATTTATAGAGCACTTTAAAAACAATCACAGTTGCAACGAAGTGCTGTACATCACTAATAATTGACAAAAAAAAAGTGAATACACACCAAAAATAACAATCAAGAGAAATAGTAGGAAACGACATGCAAAATAAAGAAACATCAAAAACACCAAAAACAGAAGCAAAGTCTCAGGCACGGTCAAAAGCCAGGGAGTACAAATGTGTTTTAACACTGGATTTGAAGATGGACAGTGAGGGAGCCTGTCTGATGTGCAACGGCAGGGTGTTCCAGAGTGCCGGAGCAGCAACAGAGAAGGCTCTATCCCCTCTGAGCCTCCGACTAGACCTCGGTACCTCCAGGAGCAGCCGACCAGCTGACCTGAGGGACCGAGCAGGAGTGTATGGGTGGAGCAGCTCAGAGAGGTAAGGCGGGGCGAGCCCATTCAGAGATTACATACAGGAAGGAGCTTCAGATGTATAGATATGCCTGGTGTAACATGTATGTCTTCACGAGGCTGTAATTGCATCACAAGCCTCTCCTCGGTTCCCATGAGATAGATGAATAGTGTGCGTGTAAGCAGCAGATAGATTGCATTCATATAATATGGTTTTCGCATATGGCTATATCGGTTTCTCAAATAAAACTTTTATGGCTTTCGTGTTAAGAGCATCGAAGGAGCGCAATTGCTGAGCATGTTTTCACGTATTATGTAGAGACAAAGAGGTAAGGCCAATTGTTTTGCTGTATTTTGAGTGAAATCGCTGATCCGGGCCTACGTGAGGTGACAGTTCTGAAATCGTGACCACAACTTTGTTATTTCAATATAGTTAATGAAAAACAGGGATTAGATCAGGAATAATGGCTTTAAAATTGGCCAGGCCAAACCACTTATGACAACGAAGGGCCTAGCAGAGTGTTATTGAGGTCATGTGCTTGCAGGGAGTTATACATCTGCATAGTGGGGAGTATTAAAGCATTAACATGCTCAGGATCAACGTGTATTTCGGACGGTGAAGCGCTGCTGTAACAAAAACCGGGATCCTGGGTATCGAACACCATTTAACGTTGGTCACAGAGTATAACAGAGGCGAGTAATACCTGCAGAAATTAACGAATAAATACGTGCAGGAATAGGCCATTCGGCCCTTCGAGCCATCATGGCTGATCATCCAAAATCAGTACCCCGTTCCTGCTTTTCCCCCACATCCCTTCAATCCTTTAGATAGATAGATAGATAGATAGATAGATAGATAGATAGATAGATAGATAGATAGATAGATAGATAGATAGATAGATAGATAGATAGACAGACAGATAGATAGATAGATAGATAGATAGATAGATAGATAGATAGATAGATAGATATATAGATAGATAGATAGATAGATAGATAGATAGATAGATAGATAGATAGATAGATAGATAGATAGATAGATAGATAGATAGATAGATAGATAGATAGATAGATAGATAGATAGATAGATAGATAGATAGATATATAGATAGATAGCCTATTATTGTCATTCAGACCGAAGTCTGAACGAAATTGCAGCAGTCATACATATAATACCATACAATAAAACAACAATAAACACATATTAACATCCACCACAGTGAGACCACCCAGCATCTCCTCACTGTGATGGAGGCAAAAGTCTTAGGTCTGCAGTCTCTTCCCTCCTCTTCTCCCTCTGAGCTGGGGCGATACCCCCCCCCCCCCCCCCCACATGGGCGATGTTAAGAACAGTCCCGCGGCTCAAACACCACGGCCCGGGGTGGTCGTAGCTGCCGCCCACCAGTTCTGCAGACGCAGACGCTGGCCCGCGGCCGAACCCCGGACTCAGGCCACCACCGCCAGAACACCGTCCCAGCCACCCTCACGTGAGTACTGCGCCGTCTTCAGCCTCGGGCTGGGCCGCCCCGACTTGGGCGCCGCTTCTCCCCCCCCGGAGCGGGCCGCCCCGACTTGGGCGCCACTTCTCCCCCGGACCGGGCCGCCCCGACTTGGGCGCCGCTTCTCCCCCCCGGACCGGGCCGCCCCGACTTGGGCGCCGAACCTCTCCCGGACCGGGCCGCCCCGACTTGGGCGCCGAACCTCCCTCGGGCTGCCAGCGCCGCACCTTCCCGAGCTCGGGCGCTCCGACGGGAGCCTCGTTCCACCCTCGGGCTGGCCGCCCTCAGGGGAGCGTCCCAACCTCTTCCAGCCCTGAGCCGGACCACCCTCACGGGAGCGAGCTCAGGGCGAGTCCTGACGGTGCTCTGCCTCCGGAGCCTCGAGGTCGTCAGCTCCATTAGGCCTCGGCACAGACGGAGGCAGAGAAGGGGAATACGACAAAAAGGTCGCATTCCCCCGCAGGGAGAGACTGCAAACCCCGTTTCAACCCCCCCCCCCCAAAACACAAGCTAAAACCAAAAAAACTAGACTAACCAAACAAAATAAACAACATACAAAACACAAAAACAACGGGACTGCCGGTGAGCCGCTGCAGCCAGAGCCGCGCCGCCACTCCTCAAAGGAATGGGAAACTGTCATATAACCAACCAGCTTCAAAGACACGAAAAGCAGAAGAAGCTCACCCTATCGACGGTATCCCCGTTTAGGACGTACATGGTAAATGGTAGGGAATTGAAGAATGCAGGTGAACAGAGGGATCTGGGAATAACTGTGCACAGTTCCCTGAAAGTGGAATCTCATGTAGATAGGATGGTAAAGAAAGCTTTTGGTGTGCTGGCCTTTATAAATCAGAGCATTGAGTATAGAACTTGGGATGTAATGTTAAAATTGTACAAGGCATTGGTGAAATCAAATCTGGAGTATGGTGTACAATTTTGGTCGCCTAATTATAGGAAGGATGTCAACAAAATAGAGAGTACAGAGGAGACTTACTAGAATGTTGCCTGGGTTTCAACAACTAAGTTACAGAGATAGGTTGAATAAGTTAGGTTTTTATTCTCTTGAGCGCAGAAGGTTAAGGGGGGGACCTGATAGAGGTCTTTAAAATGATGAGAGGGATAGACAGAGTTGATGTGGACAAGCTTGTCCCTTTGAGAATAGGGAAGATTCAAACAAGAGGACATGACCAGAATTAAGGGACAGAAGTTTAGGGGTAACATGAGGGGGAACTTCTTTACTCAGAGATTGGTAGCGGTGTGGAATGAGCTTCCAGTGGAAGTGGTGGAGGCAGGTTCGTTGGTATCATTTAAAAATAAGTTGGATAGGCATATGGATGAGAAGGGAATGGAGGGTTATGGTATGAGTGCAGGTAGGTGGGACTAAGGGAAAAAGGTTGTTCGGCACGGACTTGTAGGGCCGAGATGGCCTGTTTCCGTGCTGTAATTGTTATATGGTTATATGGTTAAAAGCTGCCATGGCCAGATGGGGCTATGAACCTGGCAAAACCACCTGTGAATGTGGAGAAGAGGACTATACAAAGCAGCACTGCCTTGTCTGCCCCCTACTACCCAACCAGTGCAGCCCAAAGGATCTTGCAGTGTTCAATAAAAACACAAAGGACTGTGTAAAAGAATGGGAAACTGTCAATGTAACCAACCAGCTTCAAAGACACGAAAAGCAGAAGCTCACCCTATCGACGGCATCCCCGTTTATTCTCAATGGTGTGTACGTCCTCGGGTGATGTGCACTCCTAAAGTCCCTGATCAGCTCCTTAGTTCTTTTGATGTTCAAGAGGAGGCTGTTGTCCTGACACCAGAGATGCTAGAACACCAGGTGCTAGGACAATCCTTCATGCTTGTACCAGTTCCTCATGCGTTAGTCAGCGGGATGAATAAGGGGAAGCTTTAGTGAACTAAACTATTTTCAATGTTTAAAAGATCACTGGTATTACTTAGTGTTTTGATATTGTTACGCAGCCTGGATTAGTGAGTATTAGCTGTCAGGAGAGGTTGGAAAATCTTGCTATGTTTTCCCTGGAGCGTGGGGGATGTGGGGAGCCTTAATCATAGAAACATAGAAACATCGAAATTAGGTGCAGGAGTAGAGGCCATTCGGCCCTTCAAGCCTGCACCATTCGCCATTCAATATGATCATGGCTGATCATCCAACTCAGTATCCCGTACCTGCCTTATCTCCATACCCCCTGATCCCCTTAGCCACAAGGGCCACATCTAACTCCCTCTTAAATATAGCCAATGAACTGTGGCCTCGACTACCCTCTGTGGCAGAGAGTTCCAGAGATTCACCACTCTAGGTGTGAAAAAAGTTCTTCTCATCTCGGTTTTAAAGAATTTCCCCCTTATCCTTAAGCTGTGACTCCTTGTCCTGGACTTCCCCAACATCGGGAGCAATCTTCCTGCATCTAGCCTGTCCAACCCCTTAAGAATTTTGTAAGTTTCTATAAGATCCCCTCTCAATCTCCTAAATTCTAGAGAGTATAAACCAAGTCTATCCAGTCTTTCTTCATAAGACAGTCCTGACATCCCAGGAATCAGTCTGACGAACCTTCTCTGTACTCCCTCTATGGCAATAATGTCCTTCCTCAGATTTGGAGACCAAAACTGTACGCAATACTCCAGGTGTGGTCTCACCAAGACCCTGTACTCAAGTCAAGAGTCAAGAGAGTTTTATTGGCATGTGTCCCTGATAGGACAATGACATTATTGCTTGCTCAGCACAACAGAATATGTACACATAATACAGAACAGGAGATAAAAGTTCAGTGTGTCTATAGACTATAGATCATATATATATACACAATAATAAACAGATAAAGTGCAATAGGCTGTTATTGTTCAGAGTTTGGTTGATGTTGTATTTAGTAGTCTGGTGGCTGAGGGGAAGCGCCTGTTCCTGAACGTGGACCTCAGGTTCCAGATCTCAGGTTTCTGTACCTTGTTCCTGAAGGCAATGTGTGGCCAGGATGGTGTGGGTCCTCGGCGATGTTGTCTGCCTTTTCGAGACAGCGACTGCGATAGTCAGATCCTTTGATGTTGGGGAGGTCAGAGCAGGTGATGGACTGGGCGGTGTTTACAACGCGTTGTAGTCTTTTCCGCTCCAGGACGTTCAAGTTGCCGAACCAGGCCACGATACAACCGGTCAGAATGGTTTCTGCCGTGAACCTGCATGCTCTCAGAGAGGGAGGGGGCAGAGAGGGGGGAAGAGAGTGAGGGGATGCACAGAGGCAGGGGATGCAGAGAGGGAGGGGGCAGAGAGGGAGGGGATGCAGAGAGGGAGGGGATGCAGAGAGGGAGGGGGCAGAGAGGGAAACAGAAATGGAGGGGGAGAGAGGGGGAGCAGAGAGGGAGGGGATGCAGAGAGGGAGGGGTACAGAGAGGGGAGCTGAGAGGGAGGGGATGCAGAGAGGGAGGGGATGCAGAGAGGGGGGCAGAAAGGGAGGGGGAGAGAGGGGGGTGGCAGAAAGGGCGCAGAGAGGGAGGAGGACAGAGAGGGAGGGCGGCCGAGAGGGAGGGGATGCAGAGAGGGGGGAAGAAAGGGAGGATAGAGGGGAGGATCAGAGAGGGAGGGGGCAGCGAGGGGGGATCAGAGAGGGAGAGCAGATAGGCAGGGGGTAGAGAGGGAGGGGGCAGAGAGGGAGGGGGCAGAGAGGGAGGATGTGCAGAGAGGGGGTTACAGAGAGGAGGGGGGCAGAGAGGGAGGGGACAGATAGGGAGGGGCAGAGAGGGAGGGGGAAGAGAGAGAGGGGGCAGAGAGGAAAGGGGCAGAGAGGGAGCGGGCAGAGAGGAAGGGGGCAGAGAGGGAGGGGGAAGAGAAGAGGGGGCAGAGAGGAAAGGGGCAGAGAGGGAGGGGGTAGCAAGGGAGGACGCAGAGAGGGAGGGGGCAGAGAGGGGGGGCTGAGAGGGAGGGGGCAGAGAGGGAGGTGGTAGAGAGGGAGGGAGCAGAGAGGGAGGGGGGCTGAGAGGGGTGTCAGAGAGGGAGTGGGCAGAGAGGGAGAAGACAGAGAGGGAGGGGACACAGAGAGGGAGGGGGCAGAGAGGGGGACAGAGAGGGAGGGGGCATAGAAGGAGGAGGCAGAGAGGAGGCGGCAGATAGGGAGGTGGAAGAGATGGAGGGAACAGAGAGGGAGGGGGAAGAGAGGGAGAGGGGACATAGAGGGAGGGGGGCAAAGAGGGGGGGCAGAGAGGGAAAGGGCAGAGAGGGAGCAGGCAGGTAGGGAGGGGGCAGAGAGGGAGAGCAGAGAGGGAGGGGGCAGAGAGGGAGGGAACAGAGAAGGAGGTGGGACAGAGAGGAGGCAGAGAGGCAGGGGAAGTGTGGGAGTAGGCAGAGAGGGAGGGGGCAGAGAGGGAGGGGACAGAGAGGGGGCAGAGATGGAGGGGCAGAGAGGGAGGACGCAGAGAGGGAGGGGGTAGAGAGAGAGGAGGAATAGAGAGGGAGGAGGAAGAGTGGGAGTGAGGTAGAGTGGGAGGTGGGACAGAGAGGGAGGGGGACAGAGAGGGAGGGGACAGAGAGGGAGGGAAGAGGGGAGGGGAAGAGAGGGCGGGCGCAGAGAGGGAGGGGGTGAGAGGGAGGGGGCAGAGCGGGGACAATCAGAGAGGGAGGGCGCAGAGAGGAGAGGGAATATAGGGAGGGGGAACAGAGAGGGTCAGAGAGGGAGGGGGTAGAGAGGGAGGGGCAGAGAGGGAGGGGGCAGAGAGGGAGGGGGGGAGAGAGAGAGGGAAGAGACAGAGGAGGGATAGAGAGGGAGGGGGAAGAGAGGTAGGGAAGAGAGGGCGGGCGCAGAGAGGGAGGTGGAGAGAGGGAGGGGGCAGAGCGGGGACAATCAGAGAGGGAGGGCGCAGAGAGCGAGGGGGTAGATAGGGAGGGGGACAGAGAGAGAGGGGGCTGAGAGGGAGGGGAAGAGAGGTAGGGGGCAGAGAGGGAGGGGACCAGCGAGGAGGGATCAGAGATGGAGGTACAGAGAGCGAGGGGGCTGAGAGGGAGGGGGAAGAGAGGTAGGGGGCAGAGAGGGAGGAGGAAGAGAGGGAGGGGGTAGAGAGGGAGGGGGTACAGAGGGAGGATTGGTGAGGGAGGGGGTAGAGAGGAAGGGGGAGGTAGGGTGGGAGGACAGAGAGGGAGGGGGCTGAGAGGGAGCGGGACAGAGAGGGAGGGGAGTAGAGAGGGAGTGGGGACAGAGAGGGAGGGGGCAGAGAGGGAGGGGAAGAGAGGGGAGGGGAGTAGAGAGGGAGGTGGGACAGAGAGGGAGGGGGCAGAGAGGGAGGGGGAGGGGTAGATAGGGAGGCGGAGGGGTAGGTAGGGAGGGGGAGGGATAGAGGGGAAGGGAAAGGTGGCAGAGGCAGATCCACCAGGCACCGGGCGGCGGACCTGAGCGATGCCGCGGGCGTGCGAGCGGACGTCGGCCCGAGGACCGCAAGTTCGGCCGCCGCAGTCTCCAGTCAAGGGTCCGACATCATCTCCAGGCTCGTCCTTTCTTCCACCAGCGGCGTCTGCACCACCTGTGTAACCCATTGTGAGGTCATCATAGAAACATAGACAATAGGTGCAGGAGTAGAGGCCATTCGGCCCTTCGAGCCTGCACCATTCGCCATTCAATATGATCATGGCTGATCATCCAACTCAGTATCCCGTACCTGCCTTCTCTCCATACCCCCTGATCCCACAAGGGCCACATCTAACTCCCTCTTAAATATAGCCAGTGAACTGTGTGGCCTCAATTACCCTCTGCGGCAGAGAGTTCCAGAGATTCACCACTCTCTGCGTTGAAAAAGTTCTTCTCATCTCGGTTTTAAAGGAATCCCCTTATCCTTAAGCTGTGACCCCTTGTCCTGGACTTCCCCAACATCGGGAGCAATCTTCCTGCATCTAGCCTGTCCAACCCCTCAAGAATTTTGTAAGTTTCTATAAGATCTCCCCCCAAATCTTCTAACTTCTACCGAGTACAAGCCGGGTCTATCCATTCTTTCTTTATATGAAAGCCCTGACATCCCAGGTATCAGTCTGGTGAACCTTCTCTGTACTCCCTCTATGGCAAGAATGTATTTCCTCAGATTAGGAGACTACATGCTGGGACATTTAACTCCGCAACTCCCTGGGAACTCATCCACCCCCCCCCCCCCCGCCCCCCCCCCCCCCCCCCCCCCCCCCCCAGGTACCTTCCCCTGTAACCGCAGACGATGCAACACCTGTCGCTATAACTCCTCCTTCGACTCTGTCCAGGTATCCCCACAGTCCTTTTAGGTTAGACAGATGTTCACTTGTACCTTCTCCACCCTCATCTAATGTATCTGTTGTTCAACATGTGGACGCTTATACATTGGCGAGACCAAACGCAGACTGGGCGATCGATTGGCGGAACAACTTCGCTCAGCCCGCGTGAACCAACCTGGTCTCCAGCTTGCTGCATGCTTTAATTTTCCTGCCCAATCCTACCCAGACCTTTCGGTTTCCTCTATTTTTAGAGTGAGGCTAATAATCACAAATTGGCTCCACGGGTGACCTGTGAACCTGCCGATTAGTGAATTGTCCATTAGCTTTCCCCCCACTGTACAGATAAACGGGAGAATCCGGGACGGTTGATTTGAAAGCGGGAATATAACAGCGAGTTGATGTCGGATGTGTGGACATGACCTTTGACAGTCGGAGCGGATCCAGGCTGAGATATTATTTCTGATCTAAATCCCTGGACTGAACTCCTGCAGCCTAACCCTGTCCCACGGTGCGAGTTCATTCCAAGAGCTCTCCCGAGTTTAAAAATAAAATCAACTCGTGGTAAGCACGGAGAATGAACGTAGCGGGTGAGCCGGAGCTCGGGGACGATTCTGAGCGCTAACGGCAGGTACTCGGGAAGACTCTCCAACGGAAGGTAAGCACGGGAAGACTCGTGAAGATTTTTCAACGTGATGAAAAATGTCCACGAGAGCTCCGAGTAACGACGAGTGGCCATTACCGTAAATCTCCGAGATCGAATCAGGGCAAACTCGGCAGAATTTTAGGAATGAACTCATACCGTGGGACAGGGCTTGTTGTAACTCGCATGCGGCATTCAACATTGAAGTAATTGCTCCCAGCTTCACAGTAATGTCTAGTTTGTGGCTATGACCAGCGTGGCTGAACAACGGGCGCTCCTACGAGGAATGCGAGTGCAAGAAGCTGAACGCCAACTGAAGCTTGATAATTACCCGTCTTTCTGTGCAGAGGTTCTTCTGTGGAGATTTGAAGACGGAACACACCTTATTATGTACAAGTTGAGAGGAAAGATATTTTGCTTTCTAAAACAAACGTCCCGACCAACAAGGTTTTAAATTAAGTTGTGTGCATGCATGATTACGATTTAGCCCGTGACCATCAGCTCGCTCAGTATCCAACCCAGCCTAAATCTGCCGACTTGTTCACTAAAGCAAAATGTAGAAATCTTCAGGATATTTTGGATGTTGCACTGAGATAGGTCAGATGCACACGAGAATATTGCTGGCATCGATGGAACGGGAGAGACAATGCTGCTGTGATTTATTTATTATGGTTTCTACATTAGATTCCTCCCTTAACACATTTAGACATAATTCTCGGCAGATATGTTATCCCGCTCTTCAGTTCCTCTCTGAATTTAGACTGAGTTACCGCGTAAATACACGTGTTTGTGCAGCAACTCAAAAGCAGGAGCATGTAACTGGTTTCGTCCGCGATAAGCGACGGGTCACTGAAACCGGTAGAATAAAACCGCTTTGTTATCTGTGACCAGAGGAATAATATAAAATACGTCATCCACAGCAAAATGAAGTTGCCGGAAATTGCAAAGAGCAAGATGATTGACTTCCTTCTGCTTTCCAGCTCGGCATCATTCTGATTCGCACCATTTTTGCTGCCTCTCAGATTCCTGCGGACTTGACTGGCCCTTAAAATGTGCCCGACTGTTAGAGCGTTGAGCAGTAATATCAGGAACATTGGGAGCAGAGGGTTGAAACATCGGTGAATCCAGGTGAATAATATCCATGTGGGTTCAATGTAGAATTCTTGTTTTGCAATACACACCCAGTCTACATTGTGTACTGATATAGAAGGTTCGAATGCAAAGTACCAGGGGATGTTTTTGCAGCAGAACAGCGGACACACAGTTGCTATAAGACTGGCTGCAGTTTTCTCGGTGCAAAATCTGGATCTCAGCTTGTGCCAACAAATCATCAAATATCGATCAAATGTGAACGAGAGGGTTAACCACACGGAGATGTCTGTGACTGCGTGGTTAAGGGCCCGGTGGAAGGAACACACTTGAGTTATGAAGAGAAAAGTTGTGGGGAAATATAGATCATTGATACGAAAAAGTAAAACGTCAATGACAGCAACCAACAGATCCGCCGCAGCCATGGCCACAAGATAGCGTGATACACATTTGGAGAGACCGCACTTTCCCCGGGACAGGATCACAATGGCTATCACATTAGCTGTGTTAGGGAAGATTCAAACATCGACACAGTGCATGAGCAGTGTAGGTTACAGGGTCCCCCCATATAACACGCGATTTCACATTAAGATTAGAGTTGAGCATAGACATTCATGACAGGGCGAGCGGCCCACCGCACAAAATGTTTAAAGGTTCAAGCACAAGTGAGTTTATTGTCATGAGTTTATTGTCATGTGTCCCTGATAGGACAATGCATTATTGCCTTGCTTCAGCACAACAGAACATAGTAGGGTTTTATTACAAAACAGATCAGTGTGTCATATACCATTATATAAATGTATACACACATTCATAAATAAACTGATCAAATGCAAATTACAGATGATGGGTTATTAATAATCAGAATTTCGTCCGAGCCACGTTTAATAGCCTGATGGCTGTGGGGAATTAGCTATTCCTGAACCTGGTTGTTGCAGTCTTCAGGCTCCTGTACCTTCTACCTGAAGGTAGCAGGAAGATGAGTGTGTGGCTAGGATGGTGTGGGTCTTTGATAAACTGCCAGCCTTTTTGAGGCAGCGACTTGAGGTTGGGCGACGAGAATGAAAAGCATTTCCCCTGTTAGGACTGTCGCCAATGTTGACGGGCGAATGGAATCGCAATAGATGCGTGAATGAGAATAATGCTAGTTTTACAATAATGTACACGGAAATAATATTTTATTCAGGTCGGATAAACATGATGTTCGCGGCAGGGGTGGTATAGAGAAGAAATATGTGATCTGAAAATGAAAGCGAGACGCCACGGCGTTTTATTTGTGGAGATAGTGAAATCAAATACCATCGGACAACTTATAATGGATGTCTGAAAATGTAGCCGTGATTTTCTACGTCTTTAACTCATTTATGCTTCGTTTCATTAACATGACATGCTTACAGTAAACGATAGTTATTTGCATCGAATTATATCGATGTAGGTATTGCATTTATGTTCATCATTTTCTATTTGATTGAAACGTCCCGCAGTAAATCAATCAAATCGATTATCATTTTATCATTTCCATTCATCAGTCAGTCACCGCTCTTGGACCGATCACTCTCGGCAACATCTCGCCAGTGACAAATTGTATAAATGCCTCATTTCCCTATTGCTGTTTACACACACATGGTTAGGATACCGGAACCGCCACACACGTACCTGAGATTCTGACCAGAGTCGCACAGTGACGGGATCTTCCTTCAGCCGTTTGCTCGGTGCAATGGATTCCCTGCGGCAGCGATGTCGCTTCTGTCACAGATTCTACAGACGGCAGCTGCTTCTCACGCGCAAGGACAGAACAATGCGTCGAGAATTAAACATTGGACATTGAACGTTGAGTAGACTATGTTTGTTTTCTGCTAAGAGTGGATATCCACCCACGGCAGGCATTGCAATGTTGATGAATAATATCCTTCACCTGGGTGTGAAGCAGTGGAGACATTATGGCCAACGGTACCGCAGCCGGGGTCATGTTTGATCAAAAACCAGAGTGTATCTATTGCAACCGAACGGCTCACGATATATGTGTGCAGAGAGGCGTTGAGGAAGCGCGGTTTAATACAGCTATACATGACGAGACGTCACCTGGTGTCACCGGATAGGAACAGTGTCTAGCCGATGAATGGATACTATAATGCAAACACAAAATATTTTATTGACTGCAGGAAGTTTCATTCAAACAGAACATTAATGAAATACATTAAATCAGTTCAACCAACTGCAGCATTTGCTATTGAAAATGTACTATTCAGTTGACCGAAACGAGGTATTGCTGAGTTCAGCCCTTCACAAACACGGCTGTAGTCGTCTTTCAATGGATTGGAGGACAGGGACAACTAAACGCCACATATCTGCCAAGAATGGAGTAGGAAAAATGCTTTTATTGACGATTCATAACATAGATCTAATTACTTACCAAGAATTCCAAGCACTGCTATAATCGGGTAAAAAATCATTTGTGCCTGGGTTATGGGAGGCAGCAGAAAAAACGGATAATCGGTGTATATAGTCATCCTGGAGAGACGTGAGAGAGAAGCTCAGAGTTCGATGCTGGAATGCAACTGACAGCGCGTTGCAGAGAAAGGCTTCATATCTACTCGAGATCGTCTTCCCCTGGGGATCACGAAGACACAAACAAGAACATTAACATCACTTCATGGTATCTGAACATCGTGTCAACAATATTCACAGCTATGATTTCACCACACGATCTATAACAACTAATTATGTTTTTATCTAAGTGGAAATACCTGAATTTAAGATTATATATTTACATAATTTCCCTCTATTCTGATTTAAATGTCGGAATTTGAATGCTATACAGTAACACGTTCAACAAGTTCGGCCTCGCTTCTCTTATTCTGTAAAACGGTGCTTCTCTGCCAAAGCTCAAACTAAATCCAACAAGCGTAACAAATTTTCAAAGTTTCGCTAGACTCGCCAGTGATACAACTAGATTCGAATCAATATCAATTTCGACTCGCTAGAGGTTACTAGAACAATAACGATACATGCAAACCCGGGACAGTATTGCGAGTTCAGTGAATCACAATATTGGGAGTGGATGGCAGCAAATGTAGTCGTGGGTTCATAGAATCATAGAGCCATACATTGTGAAAACAGGGCGTTCGGCCCAACTCTCCCACACCTACCAATATGTCTTACATACATGTATTCTGCATGTGTTGTGCAAAGACATGCGAGTCCTCGAGTTGCTAGGACACTGCGAGTGTCATGCATGTCCCGGTGCGGATGACGACGCTGGGATAGGTGAGGAGGGGACACGGGTTTGCTCTTGAGTACGAGCACTCTATAGGTAGGTATGTTGCAAAACCTACCTGAATCGTCGATGAGAATCTGCCCCAGCCCTTGTGCGCGATTTTGGCGCTGTTTAGAGGGGGCGGGTTTAAAACGCGATTTTTACTATGCTGTTCCAATCGAAGATGTTCAGCCTAGTAAATCATTAACGAAAAATCGCTGAAAGACCCGTCGCAAAAGGTATTATTAGTTTTATGGCCTTGTATAATAGTTATAATAGTTTTAAAATCACTCTCTCAACTCGCGACCTCTCGCAGCCCCAGGGTTTTATAAAACAAACAATTAAAGGTATGTACCTTATTTTTACATTAAAAGGGGCTTCTTAAGTCCGCTTTGTACATAGTTTACTATAGCGAGTAGTTCATTTTGGGCTCTTTATATCCCGCAGTATTTTTCTGGGCATTTGAGGGCATAAATCCTGCGCAATGTGACCGTTCTAAACCAGCGCGTTCACAGGAACCCACTAGAAAGCTGATTTAAAATGGACTTTAATTTACAGCAATTGAACACTAAATTCCTCCATTTGGGATATAAATTGATGTAAATGAGATTTAAAAATCATGTTTTATTGTGAATTATTTGTGAATATTATTTGGACACTTAGGCTATTTAAAAATGTTAATCATTTATTAAGAAATGGATAGATGTTTAGATCTAGTAATTGAAGTTTGAAATTAGCTACAATTGGGTAACTAACGAATTATATGCTTTAATTTCAGGTCACCCAAGTAAGATTGTTTTATATTTGTTTCAGAATGGTTCAATCTATGATAACTGAAAATTTCATTCAGTTCTCTTAATTTTTAAGAAGGTTATGGCCTTTTGACTGTCCATGACTGTCCATAGAAAATCAATAGGGAACAAGATGCTAATTTCCGAGTATGAAAATGGCCATAACGTTTTTTATTACTTGAGATATGAAAGTGAATTAGGTGTCAAATTAAACTTCTTTTCATGCTTTATCTTGTGGGATAAATTGCAGACTTGATTTTTTAAATCTCAAATGTTGTAACATTGCTACTATAGGTATGTAAGGTATATATAGTAGACAGTTATGAGTCGATGGACGTGTCCATATGCCAGGACTTTACGGCTGATCTATATGAATAAGCCTCAGTTGTCACAGACCTCGTCAGCAAGTGTATTGGGGATGGTGCATCACAAACCGCCATAGAGTGGTTCTATAACAGAATATACGGAACATCGACTCCCACGTGATGTTCATGTCTGCAACATCCAGGTCAAGTGATCCTGAGCGGTACAAGATGTCTACTCACGTTCTTCGCAGAGTTATTAAGAATAACCCGAGGCTATTGCGGACAAAGATGAAGTCCCGAGACAACTGCACGGATGTTGGTGATTTGCGGTAAGGCTTGTACGGGATGGGATCAATGTATTAAATGCATCTTTACTCTCCACTCGATTATGAGTATAACCTACTTGAAGAAGACGGCCTTCACCCTAATGCAAGGGAAAGCAAAGGTAGCGTGCCTTTATAGCTATCTCCTATTACTCTGACATCCAGCACCGGCAAGTACCTCCAGATGTTGGTGATGGCGCCCAGTCTCTCCAGCCTCCCAGACAACTTGACCAGTTGCATTTACCTACAGTCGCAACAGGTCGACAGGGAACGCCGCCACTTCCTTGACACTAAACATCTTTCGAACACTTAGATAACAAGGATTCCTGCTTATTGATCGGATATTGCTCCGCCTTCAATGCCATTATCACATCCAATCTTACCGCCAATATCCTGATCCTAGAAATATAGAAACATAGAAAATAGGTGCAGGAGTAGGCCATTCGGCCCTCCGAGCCTGCACCGCCATTCAATATGATCATGGGTGATCATCAAACTCAGTATCCTGTACCTGCCTTCTCTCCATACCCCCTTATCCCTTTAGCCACAAGGGTCACATCTAACACCCGTTTAAATATAGCCAATGAACTGGCCTCAACTACATTCTATGGCAGAGAATTCATGAGATTCACCACTCTCTGTGTGAAAAACGTTTTTCTCATCTCAGTCCTAAAAGATTACCCCTTCATCCTTAAACTGTGACCCCTTGTTCTGAACTTCCACAACATCGGGAACAATCTTCCTGCATCTAGCCTGTCCAAGCCCATTAGAATGTTATAAGTTTCTATAAGATCCCCCCTCAATCTTCTAAATTCTAGTCAGTAAAGCCGAGGGTAGAATTGAGCATAGAATTGAGCGTCATTTTAAAATTGAACAGCGCATTGTTGAGGCCAATTATTGAAAAAGGTGTACAATTTTGGTCGCCAAATTTTAGGAAAGATGTCAACAAAATAGTGAGAGTACTAGTGAGAGTACTACAGGAGATTTACTAGAATGTTGCCTGGGTTTCAGCACCTACGTTACAAAGAAAGGTTGAACAAGATACGTCTTTATTCTTTGGAGCGCAGAAGGTTAAGGGGGACTTGATAGAGGTCTTTAAATTATGAGCGGGGTAGACATAGTTGACGTGGCTAAGCTTTTTCCATTGAGAGTAGGGAAGATCCAAACAAGAGTACATGATTTGAGAATTAAGGGCAACATGAGGGCGAACTTCTTTACTCAGAGAATGATAGATGTGTGAAACGAGCTTCCAGTGGAAGTGGTGGTGGCAGGTTCGATTTGATCGATTAAAAATAAATTGGATAGGTATATGGACGGGGAAGGAATAGGTATGGTCTGGGTGCAGGATGGGACTAGGTGAGAGGAAGTGTTCGGCACGGACTAGAAGGGCCGAAATGGCCTGTTTCCGTGCTGTAAATGTTATATGGTTATATGGTTATAGGAAACACGTTGTCCACAGCAAGGGGAACTCTGGAGGAGCAATAACAATATATATATGCGATGCTACTGTTTGGGGTGAAACGATGCAAGTGATCAGCGGTGATTTATTAATAGAAGTTTGCTCCAACAAATCAGGAAATTGCGATCGTAACCTTTACCAAAGACCATATTTGATAAAAACAACAATCAGAAATATATGTGTAGCAGAGAGAAAATGAAAGATATGTTGCATCATCCAACTTTGTTAGTGCCGGCAAAACGCCGCGCCTTTCATGGGTCATATGTTTACTCTCTTCATACGCGCATCAGTTGGTGGAAAATCGGTCGGAAAAGGGTGATGTCGGGAATGGCAGAGCAGATTATATTATCCCGTCTTTACTGAGAGGAACTTCACGTTTTTTGATACCGTATACATTGGAATCCTTCTCATCCATCTGAGCTGACAGATGGTGTGCTATCTGATCCAGAATACCAGACTGATTCCTGGGATGTCAGGACTTTCATATGAAGAAAGACTGGATAGACTCGGCTTGCACTCGCTAGAATTGAGAAGATTGAGTGCGATCTTATAGAAACTTACAAAATTCTTATGGGTTGGACAGGCTAGATGCAGGAAGATTGTTCCCAATGATGGGGACGTCCAGAACAAGGGGTCACAGTTTAAGGATAAGGGGGAAGTCTTTTAGAAGCAATGTTACAAAATTTTGAGATTTAAAAAATCAAGTCTGTAATTTATCCCATCAGATAAAGCATAAAAAGAAGTTTAATTTGACACCTAATTCACTTTCATATCTCAAGTATTTAAAAAGGTATGACAATTTTCATACTCGGAAATTAGCATCTTGTTCCCTATTGATTTTCTATGGACATAACAAAAAAACTGTGATCATGGACAGTCAAAAGCCCATAACCTTCTTAAAAATTAAGAGAACTGAATGAAATTTTCAGTTATCGTAGATTGAACCATTCTGAAACAAATATAAAATAATCTTACTTGGATGACCTGAAATTAAAACATATAATTAGTTAGTTACCCAAGTGTAGCTAATTTCAAACTTCAATTACTATATCTAAACATCTATCCATTTCTTAATAAATGATTAACATTTTTAAATAGCCCAAACGTCCAAATAATATTCATAAATAATTCACAATAAGACATGATTTTTAAATCTCATTTACATTAATTTTTAGGCCAAATGGAAGGAATTTAGTGTTCAATTGCTGTAAATTAAAGTCCATTTAAATCAGCTTTCTAGTGGAGTTCCTGTGAACGCGCTGGTTTAGAACGTTCACATTGCGGTAGATTTGTGCCCACATGCCCAGAAAAATACTGCGGGATATAAAGAGCCCAAAATGAGCTACTCGCAATAGTAAACTTTGTATAAAGGGTTCTTAAGAAGCCCTTTTTAATGTAAAAATAAGCAACATACCTTCTGTATACAGCTCCATGCGGCCCTGTGGTTGCGTGAGGTCGCGGGTTTAGAGAGTGATTTTTAAACTATTATAACTATTATACAAGGCCATAAAAACTAATAATACCTTTTGCGACGGGGTCGTTCAGCGATTTTTCGTTAATGATTTACTAGGCTGAACATCTTCGATTGGAACAGCTAGTGAAAATCGCGTTTTAAACCCGCCCCCTCTAAACAGCGCCAAAATCGCGCACACGGGCTGGGACAGATTTTCAGCGACGCTTCTGGTAGGCTTTGCAACATACCTACTTTTAGGACTGAGATGAGAAAAAAAAAATTCACACAGAGAGTGGTGAATCTCTGGAATTCTCTGCCACAGAAGGTAGTTGAGGCCAGTTCATTGGCTATATTTAAGGGGGAGTTAGATGTAGGTGACTCTTGTGGCTAAAGGGATCAGGGGTATGTAGAGAAGGCAGGTACCGGATACCGAGTTGGATGATCAGCCATGATCATATTGAATGGCGGTGCAGGTTCGAAGGGCTGAATGGCCTCTACTTCCTGCACCTATTTTCGATGTGTCTGTCTGCCCACATTCCTCCCTCGGTGCTGGTCAGAGGTGTCCACTGACACTGATGGGCCAGAGAGTTTGTTTAGACTCGAAGCCGCAACCATGCGTTGTTCCCAGATGTTCCTGTTCCGTCAAAACATCTCAAATACCTGCTGATTGGTAGATAGAAACATAGAAAATAGGTACAGGAGTAGGCCATTCTGCCCTTCGAGCCTGCACCGCCATTCAATATGATCATCACTCAGTATCCTGTCTCTCTCTCCAAACCCCCTGATCCCTTTAGCCACAAGGGTCACATCTAACTCCCTCTTAAATATAGCCAATGAACTGGCCTCGACTACCTTCTGTGGCAGAGAAATTCCAGAGATTCACCACTCTCTGTTCTCTGTGTGAAAAATGTTTTTCAAATCTCGGTCCTACAAGATTTCTCCCATATCCTTAAACTGTGACCCTTGTTCTGGACTTCCCCAACATCGTGAACAATCTTCCTGCACCTAGCCTGTCCAACACATTAAGAATTTTGTAAGTTTCTATAAGAGTCCCCCTCGATCTTCTAAATTCTAGCGAGTACAAACCGAGTCTATCCAGTCTTTCTTCATATGAAAGTCCTGACTTCCCAGGAATCAGTCTGGTGAACCTTCTCTGTACTCCCTCTATGGCAATAATGTCTTTCCTCAGATTAGGGTATTATTCATCAACATTACAATGCCTGCCATGGGTGGATATCCACTATTAGCAGGAACAAACATAGTCTACTCAACGGGGAAGCTCAATGTTTCATTCTCTACGCATTGTTCTGTCCTTGCGCGTGAGAAGCAGTTGCCTTCTGTAGTATCTGTGACAGCAGCAACATCGCTGCCGCAGGGAATCCATTGCACTGAGCAAACGGCTGGAGGAAGGTCTTGTCTCTGTGCGACTCTGGTCAGAATCTCAGGTGCGTGTGTGGCGGTTCCGGTATCCTGACAATGTGTGTGTAAACAGCAATAGGGAAAATGAGACATTTCTACAATTTACAACTGGCGGGATGTTACCAAGAGTGATAGGACAAGAGCGGTGACTGGCTGATGAATTGAAATGATGAAGTGAAAATTGATGTTATTGGTTTACTGCGGGACGTTTCAGTCAAATAGAAAATGATGAACATAACTGCAATACCTACATCGATGTAATTCGATGCAAATAACTGTATCGTTTACTGTAAGCATGTCTTGTTAATGAAACGAAGCGTAAATGAGTTAAAGACGTAGAAAATCACGGCTAAATTTTCAGACATCCATTATAAGTTGTCCGATGGTATTTGATTTCACTATCTCCACAAATAAAACGCCGTGGCGTCTCGCTTCATATTCAGATCACAAATTTGATCTCTAATACAGCCCCTGCCGCGAACATCATGTTTATCCGACCTGATAAAATAATATTCCGTGTAAATTCATTGTAAAATTATCATTATTTTAACCCCCTCTTCAATATAGCCAATGAACTGTGGCCTCAACTACCTTCTGCGGCAGAGAAATCCACAGATTCACCACTCTCTGTGTGAAACATATTTTTCTCATCTCGGTCCTAAAACATTTCCCGCTTATCTTTAAACTGTGACCCCTTGTTCTGGACTTCCCCAATATCGCGAGCAATCTTCCTGCATCTGCCACACCCATAACCGCACCTGGAGTATTGTGAGCAGTTTTGGTCCCCTAATTTGAGGAAGGACATTCTTGTAATTGAGGGAGTACAGCCTATGTTTACAAGATTAATTCGCGGGATGCCGGGACTGTCATGTGCTGAGGAAATGGAGCAGATGGGCTTGTATACTCTGGAGTTCAGAAAGATGAGAGGGTATCTCATTGAAACATATAACATTGTGAAGGGCTTGGACACACTAGAGGCAGGAAACATGTTCCCGATGTTGTGGGAGTCCAGAACCAGGGGCCACAGTTTAATAATAAGGATTAAGCCATTTAGAACGGAGAAGAGGAAACACTTTTTCACACAGAGAGTGGTGAGTCTGTGGAATTCTCTGCCTCAGTGGGCGGTGGAGGCCGGTTCTCCGGATGCGTTCAAGAGAGAGCTAGATAGGGCTCTTAAAGATAGCGGAGTCAGGGGATATGGGGAGAAGGCAGGAACTGATTGGGGATGATCAGCCATGATCACATTGAATGGCGGTGCTGGCTCGAAGGGCCGAATGGCAACTCCTGCACATATTGTCTAACCAGCGCCCTGACGCCATCCCCAAAACCGAGGGGGCCGCCGGTGAATGGCGCTGAGTCACCTGGGTGGGGGGTGACGTGCATCATGGGAGGAAGGTGACAGAGTGCTGGAGTCACTCAGCGGGTCGGGCAGCGTCTGTGGGGAACGTGGACAGGTGCAGTTCGGCCTCCTGTCGACAGGTGGGGCATTATACTCGGAGGACCTGGGACGCTGCACCACCGCCTCCCGCCGAGAGGTGGCGCTACAGTTGGTGGACCAGAGATGCTACATTACCGCCTCTTGCCGACAGGGGCAGTACACTCGGAGGGCCAGAGACCTAAAATACCCCCCGCCCACACGGCTCGAGGCGCCGGCCGCAGGATCGGCCTTGGAGAGGGGAGGAGGGGGTGGGTGGGGAAAGGACGCGGGGCCGAGCGGCGGCGGCGGCGGCTGTTCCCACATGAGCTCCCGGCGATGAGGAGAGGCCTCCTCCCGTCGATCATCGCGGCGACCTGGACCTGCCCCCTCATGCGTCACAAAGGACCAGGTACCGCCCCCTCCATGCGGCACAATGGACCAGGTCACGCCCCTTCTTGCGTCACAAATGACCAGGTCACGCACCTCCTTGCGTCACAAAGCACTAGGTCCCGCCCCTCACCCCACGCCATTGACGGACAGCAGCACGTCACGCCTGCCTCCCGGCCCCGACGTCACAAAGGACCAGGTCCCGCCCCCTCCCTCAATGACGGGCAGCGTTACGTCACGCCTCCCCCAGCCCCGACGTCACAAAGGACCAGGTCCCGCCCCTCCATGCGTCCGACCAATCCGAGCCGCGTCCTATAAGTCGAGCCGTAGCCCCGCCCCTCTGACTGACAGCGCCCTCCACCAATCGGAACAGCCCATCCCGCCCTAGCAACGGTTGTCAAGGCGAGACCGGCTCCTAAACCACGTGGTGGGGGGGGGGGGGGAGGGGAAACAATGACAGCAGCTGCAGAGGCTGCAAACCTGAGATAAAACCTCAAGGGGGGTCCAGACTACAAAATGCTGCAGTAACTCAGCGGGACGGGCAGCGTCTCTGGAGAGAAGGAATGGGCGACGTTTCCAGGTCGAGACCCTTCCTCAGACTGAGAGTCGCAGGAGAGATGTAGCGGTGATGTGGAGTGAAAAGCATTTACATAGAAACATAGACAATGGGTGCAAGAGTTGCCATTCGGCCCGTCGATCCAGCACCGCCATTCAATGTGATCATGGCTGGCCATCCACAATCAGTACCCCGTTCCTGCCTTCTCCCCATATCCCCTGACTCCGCTATCTTTAAGATCCCTATCTAGGTCGACCCCCGACGCATGTGGCAAGGCATCCAGGCCATCACGGACTACAGACCCTCCAACATCACCCCCACATCCAGCGACGCCTCCTTCCTTGAGGAGCTTAACCACTTCTATGGCCGTTTCGACAGGGACAATCTAGAGACAGCCATCAAGGCTGTGCTGCCTGCCGATCACCAACCCCTCACACTCACCCCCTACGACGTGTACGTGGCCCTGAGTAGGACTAATGCACGTAAGGCTGCTGGCCCTGACGGCATCCCCGGGCGCGTGCTCAGTGCCTGTGCTGCGCAGCTGACAGACGTCTGGACTGACATCTTCAACCTGTCACTTGCCCAAGCAGTTGTCCCCACTTGCCTTAAAGCCACCTCCGTCGTGCCAGTGCCAAAACACTCCACTGCGGCAAGCCTCAACGACTTCCGCCCAGTTGCACTTACCCCCATCATCACCAAGTGCTTCGAGAGGCTGGTCCTGGCACACCTCAAAAGCTGCCTACCCCCACACTGGATCCCTATCAGTTTGCCTACCGCAAGAACAGGAGTACGGAGGATGCCATCTCAACGGCACTTCACTCCGCCCTCTCCCACCTTGACAACAGAGACACTTATGTAAGAATGCTGTTCATCGATTACAGCTCAGCATTCAACACCATTATTCCATCAAAACTGATCACCAAACCCGGTAACCTGGGCATCGACCCCTCCCTCTGCAACTGGATACTGGACTTTCTAACCAACAGACCCCAGTCTGTGAGGTTAGACAAGCACACCTCTTCAACCCTCACCCTGAACACCGGCGTTCCTCAGGGCTGTGTGCTGAGCCCCCTCCTCTACTCCCTCTTCACCTATGACTGCACACTTGTACATGGTACTAACACCATCATCAAGTATGCAGATGATACAACGGTGATTGGCCTCATCAGCAACAACGATGAGCTGGCCTACAGGGAGGAGGTCCAGCACTTAGCAGCATGGTGCGCTGACAACAACCTGGCCCTTAACTCCAAGAAGACCAAGGAGCTCATTGTAGACTTCAGGAAGTCCAGAGGTGGCACGCACACCCCCATCCACATTAACGGGACGGAGGTGGAACGTGTTTCTAGCTTCAGGTTCCTGGGAGTCAACATCTCCGATGACCTCTCTTGGACCCACAATACCTCTACTCTGATCAAGAAGGCTCATCAGCGTCTCTTCTTCCTGAGGAGACTGAAGAAGGTCCATCTGTCTCCTCAGATCCTGGTGAACTTCTACCGCACCATCGAGAGCATCCTTACCAACTGCATCACAGTATGGTATGGCAACTGCTCTGTCTCCGACCGGAAGGCACTGCAGAGGGTGGTGAAAATTGCACAACGCATCACCGGTTCCACGCTCCCCTCCATTGAGTCTGTCCAAAGCAAGCGCTGTCTGCGGAGGGCGCTCAGCATCGCCAAGGACTGCTCTCACCCCAACCATGGACTGTTTACCCTCCTACCATCCGGGAGGCGCTACAGGTCTCTCCGTTGCCGAACCAGCAGGTCGAGGAACAGCTTCTTTCCGGCGGCTGTCACTCTACTAAACAACGTACCTCGGTGACTGCCAATCACCCCCCCCCCCCCCCCCCCCCCCCCCCCCGACACTTATTATTTATTTTTTATTCAAATCGTTTGCTATGTCGCTCTTCAAGGGAGATGCTAAATGCATTTCGTTGTCTCTGTACTGTACACTGACAATCACAATTAAAATTGAATCTGAATCTGAATCTGAATCTGGTGGCGCCATCGAGTGTGGCAGCCTCGTCAGCAGCTGTCTGTCCTTTCATACTTTTTGATATTTTTAGTCTGTCTAAAAGTTTGTTTGTCGAAGTCTTTTAGGCTTTTCTATGTGGGGTTGGGCGGGGACCATCTTCTCACTCACTACCTGGTCGAGGATGCATCTTTTCTCCGAGCCGCATCTCCGCCCCCCTCCCCCCCCCCCCCCTCCCTCGCGGCCTACCATCTGGATTGGTGCGGGCTTTCCTGCCGGAGACTAACCAGAGCTTCAGTGGCGGCACAGCACTGAATTCCATCGCGGAGCGGGCGATGCCTTACCGGGATCGCCGTGTTGGAGCTCCGTAGTGTTGGGCCTGCCGCCTTTAACACAGTGGAGCTGTGGTCTGCGGAGATTCCAGCCGCGGGCGGCGCTGACTTGAACATTGCGGAAGCCTGGGATCTTTCGCCGAGGATCGCCAGTGTTGGAGCTCCGCCCAGCTCGACCTGTGGACTTCGGAAGCCACGGTCTCCCGGGGGGCGGGGGGGGGGGGGGGGGGGGGGAAGAGGCCGATTTAGAAACTCCAAGCCGCTGTGAGTGTTCTTTCGTTCCGACGCCGGAGCTCCGATCATCCAATCATCCCAGCGAGAGGGCCTGAAACATCGGGCCGCCGTAGCGGCGACTGCAGAGGCCTCAATAGGTCCCGACCACGGGTGAACAAGAAGAAGATGCCTGAACTGTGTTGCCTTCTCTCACAGTGGGAAACGTTGATTCCGCTGTGGGGGATGTTTTATGTTAAACTCTATAGTGTTGTGTTTATCTTATTTGTATGCTGCATGGTAACTCAAATTTCACTGCACCAATTGTTGTATGTGACAATAAATGTAACTTGTAACTTGTAACAAAGCTCTCTCTTGATAGTGTTCAGAGAACCGGCCCCCACCACCCTCTGAGGCAGAGAATTCCACAGACTCACCACTCTCTGGGTGAAAGAGTGTTTCCTCATCTCCGCTGTAAATTGCTTGCCCCTTATTCTTAAACTGCGGCCCCTGGTTCTGGACTCCCCCAACATCGGGAACATGTTTCCTGCCTCTAGCGTGTCCAACCCCTTAATAATCTTATATGAGTGCACCCACTCCACAAACATCTAGATCTCCTGCCATCAGGAAAGCGATACCGCAGCATCAAAGACCGGACAACCAGACTGCTAAACAACTTGTTCCACAGGCTCTGAGGCTGCTAAACAGTCACTCCACCTGATTCTGCTGCTTTTACACAGACAATTTAATAACTAGCCCTGAGTAATAACTCTGACACGTCTTCTCGTTTTGCACTGTTCAACTGTTGCTTTGCAAGATGACAATAAAGGATAAAGGACAGGAAAAGGAATAAATATCCCCCTGAATGTCTTATTTCAATATTGTGGGATACATAATAATAATAATAATAATGTTATTTATAGAGCACTTTAAAAACAATCACAGTTGTAACAAAGTGCTGTACATCACTAATTATTGACAAAAACAAAGTTAATATACACCAAAAATAAGAATCAAGAGAAATAGTAGGAAAAGACATGCAAAATAAAGAACCATCAAAAACACCAAAAACAGAAGCAAAGTCTCAGGCACGGACAAAAGCCAGGGAGTACAAATGTGTTTTAACACTGGATTTGAAGATGGACAGTGAGGGGGCCTGTCTGATGTGCAACGGCAGGGTGTTCCAGAGTGCCGGAGCAGCAACAGAGAAGGCTCTATCCCCTCTGAGCCTCCGACTAGACCTCGGTACCTCCAGGAGCAGCCGACCAGCTGACCTGAGGGACCGGGCAGGAGCGTATGGGTGGAGCAGCTCAGAGAGGCAAGGCGGGGCGAGCCCATTCAGAGGTTACATACAGGAAGGAGCTTCAGATGTATAGATACGCCTAGTGTAACATGTATGTCTTCACGAGGCTGTAATTGCATCACAAGCCTCTCCTCGGTTCCCATGAGATAGATGTATAGTGTGCGTGTAAGCAGCAGATAGATTGCATTCATATAATATGGTTTTCGCATATGGCTATATCGGTTTCTCAAATAAAACGTTTATGGCTTTCGTGTTAAGAGCATCGAAGAAGCGCAATTGCTGAGCGTGTTTTCACGTATTATGTAGAGACAAAGAGGTAAGGCCAATTATTTTGCTGTATTTTGAGTGAAATCGCTGATCCGGGCCTACGTGAGGTGACAGTTCTGAAATCGTGACCACAACTTTGTTATTTCAATATAGTTAATGCAAAACAAGGATTAGATCAGGAATAATGGCTTTAAAATTGGCCAGGCCAAACCACTTATGACAACGAAGGGCCTAGCAGAGTGTTATTGAGGTCATGTGCTTGCAGGGAGTTATACATCTGCATAGTGGGGAGTATTAAAGCATAACATGCTCAGGGTCAACGTGTATTTGGGACGGTGAAGCGCTGCTGTAACAAAAACCGGGATCCTGGGTATCGAACAACATTTAACGTTGATCACAGAGTATAACAGAGGCGAGTAATACCTGCAGAAATTAACGAATAAATACATGCAGGAATAGGCCATTCGGCCCTTCGAGCCATCATGGCTGATCATCCAAAATCAGTACCCCGTTCCTGCTTTTCCCCCACATCCCTTCAATCCTTTAGATAGATAGATAGATAGATAGATAGATAGATAGATAGATAGATAGATAGATAGATAGATAGATAGATAGATAGATAGATAGATAGATAGATAGATAGATAGATAGATAGATAGATAGATAGATAGATAGATAGATAGATAGATAGATAGATAGATAGATAGATAGATAGATAGATAGATAGATAGATAGCCTTTTATTGTCATTCAGACCGAAGTCTGAACGAAATTGCAGCAGTCATACATATAATACAATACAATAAAACAACAATAAACACATATTAACATCCACCACAGTGAGACCACCCAGCACCTCCTCACTGTGATGGAGGCAAAAGTCTTAGGTCTGCAGTCTCTTCCCTCCTCTTCTCCCTCTGCGCTGGGGCGATACCCCCCCACCCGGGCGATGTTAAGAACAGTCCCGCGGCTCAAACACCACGGCCCGGGGTGGTCGTAGCTGCCGCCCACCAGTTCTGCAGACGCAGCCGCTGGCCCGCGGCCGAACCCCGGACTCAGGCCACCACCGCCAGAACACCGTCCCAGCCACCCTCACGTGAGTACTGCGCCGTCTTCAGCCTCGGGCTGGGCCGCCCCGACTTGGGCGCCGAACCTCCCCCGGACCGGGCCGCCCCGACTTGGGCGCCGAACCTCCCTCGGGCTGCCAGCGCCGCACCTCCCCGAGCTCTGGCGCTCCGACGGGAGCCTCGTTCCACCCTCGGGCTGGCCGCCTTCAGGGGAGCGTCCCAACCTCTTCCAGCCCTGAGCCGGACCACCCTCACGGGAGCGAGCTCAGGGCGAGTCCTGACGGTGCTCTGCCTCCGGAGCCTCGAGGTCGTCAGCTCCATTAGGCCTCAGCACAGACGGAGGCAGAGAAGGGGAATACGACAAAAAGGTCGCATTCCCCCGCAGGGAGAGACTGCAAACCCCGTTTCAACCCCCCCCCCCCCCCCCCTCCCCAAAACACAAGCTAAAACCAAAAAACTAGACTAACCAAACAAAATAAACAACATACAAAACACAAAAACAACGGGACTGCCGGTGAGCCGCTGCAGCCAGAGCCGCGCCGCCACTCCTCAAAGGAATGGGAAACTGTCATATAACCAACCAGCTTCAAAGACACGAAAAGCAGAAGAAGCTCACCCTATCGACGGTATCCCCGTTTAGGACATACATGGTAAATGGTAGGGAATTGAAGAATGCAGGTGAACAGAGGGATCTGGGAATAACTGTGCACAGTTCCCTGAAAGTGGAATCTCATGTAGGTAGGGTGGTAAAGAAAGCTTTTGGTGTGCTGGCCTTTATAAATCAGAGCATTGAGTATAGAAGCTGGGATGTAATGTTGACATTGTACAAGGCATTGGTGAGGCCAATTCTGGAGTATGGTGTACAATTTTGGTCGCCTAATTATAGGAAGGATGTCAACAAAATAGAGAGAGTACAGAGGAGATTTACTAGAATGTTGCCTGGGTTTCAACAACTAAGTTACAGAGAAAGGTTGAATAAGTTAGGGCTTTATTCTCTGGAGCGCAGAAGGTTAAGGGGGGACTTGATAGAGGTCTTTAAAATGATGAGAGGGATAGACAGAGTTGATGTGGACAAGCTTTTCCCTTTGAGAATAGGGAAGATTCAAACAAGAGGACATGACTTCAGAATTAAGGGACAGAAGTTTAGGGGTAACATAAGGGGGAACTTCTTTACTCAGAGAGTGGTAGCGGTGTGGAATGAGCTTCCAGTGGAAGTGGTGGAGGCAGGTTCGTTGGTATCATTTAAAAATAAGTTGGATAGGCATATGGATGAGAAGGGAATGGAGGGTTATGGTATGAGTGCAGGCAGGTGGGACTAAGGGAAAAAAAGCTGTTCGGCACGGACTTGTAGGGCCTGTTTCCGTGCTGTAATTGTTATATGGTTATATGGTTAAAAGCTGCCATGGCCAGATGGGGCGATGAACCTGGCAAAACCACATGTGAATGTGGAGAAGAGGACTATGCAAAGCACCACTGCCTTGTCTGTCCCCTACTACCCAACCAGTGCAGCCCAAAGGATCTTGCAGTGTTCAATAAAAACACAAAGGACTGTGTAAAAGAATGGGAAACTGTCAATATAATCAACCAGCTTCAAAGACACGAAAAGCAGAAGCTCACCCTATCGACGGTATCCCCGTTTATTCTCAATGGTGTGTACGTCCTCGGATGATGTGCACTCCTAAAGTCCCTAATCAGCTCCTTAGTTCTTTTGATGTTCAAGAGGAGGCTGTTGCCCTGACACCAGAGATGCTAGAACACCAGGGTGCTAGGACAATCCTTCATGCTTGTACCAGTTCCTCATGCGTTAGTCAGCGGGATGAATAAGGGGAAGCTTAAGTGAACTAAACTATTTTCAATGTTTAAAAGATCACTGGTATCACTTGGTGTTTTGATATTGTTACGCAGCCTGGATTAGTGAGTATTAGCTGTCAGGAGAGGTTGGAAAATCTTGTTATGTTTTCCCTGGAGCGTCGGAGATGTGGGGAGCCTTAATCGTAGAAACATAGAAATTAGGTGCAGGAGTAGAGGCCATTCGGCCCTTCAAGCCTGCACCATTCGCCATTCAATATGATCATGGCTGATCATCCAACTCAGTATCCCGTACCTGCCTTATCTCCATACCCCCTGATCCCCTTAGCCACAAGGGCCACATCTAACTCCCTCTTAAATATAGCCAATAAACTGTGGCCTCGACTACCCTCTGCGGCAGAGAGTTCCAGAGATTCACCACTCTCTGTGTGAAAAATAGTTCTTCTCATCTCGGTTTTAAAGGATTTCCCCCTTTATCCTTAAGCTGTGACCCCTTGTCCTGGACTTCCCCAACATCGGGAGCAATCTTCCTGCATCTAGCCTGTCCAACCCCTTAAGAATTTTGTAAGTTTCTATAAGACCCCCTCTCAATCTCCTAAATTCTAGAGAGTATAAACCAAGTCTATCCAGTCTTTCTTCATAAGACAGTCCTGACATCCCAGGAATCAGTCTGACGAACCTTCTCTGTACTCCCTCTATGGCAATAATGTCCTTCCTCAGATTTGGAGACCAAAACTGTACGCAATACTCCAGGTGTGGTCTCACCAAGACCCTGTACTCAAGTCAAGAGTCAAGAGAGTTTTATTGTCATGTGTCCCAGATAGGACAATGACATTATTGCTTGCTCAGCACAACAGAATATGTACACATAATACAGAACAGAAGATAAAAGTTCAGTGTGTCTATAGACTATAGATCATATATATATACACAATAAAGAAACAGATAAAGTGCAATAGGCTGTTATTGTTCAGAGTTTGGTTGATGTTGTATTTAGTAGCCTGGTGGCTGAGGGGAAGCGCCTGTTCCTGAACCTGGACCTCAGGTTCCAGATCTCAGGTTTCTGTACCTTGTTCCTGAAGGCAATGTGTGGCCAGGATGGTGTGGGTCCTCGGCGATGTTGTCTGACTTTTCGAGACAGCGACTGCGATAGTCAGATCCCTTTGATGTTGGGGAGGTCAGAGCAGGTGATGGACTGGGCGGTGTTTACAACTCGTTGTAGTCTTTTCCGCTCCAGGACGTTCAAGTTGCCGAACCAGGCCACGATACAACCGGTCAGAATGGTTTCTGCCGTGAACCTGCATGCTCTCAGAGAGGGAGGGGTGCAGAGAGGGGGGCAGAGAGGGAGGGGATGCACAGAGGCAGGGGATGCAGAGAGGGAGGGGGGCAGAGAGGAAGGGGGCAGAGAGGGAGGGGGCCAGAGAGGGAGGGGATGCAGAGAGGGAGGGGGCAGAGAGGGGGCAGAAAGGGAGGAAGGAGAGAGGGGAGGATCAGAGAGGGAGAGGGGCAGCGAGGGGGGATCAGAGAGGGAGGGGATGCAGAGAGGGAGGGAGCAGAGAGGGAGGGGGCAGAGAGGGAGGGGGCAGAGAGGGAGGGGGCAGAGAGGGAGGGGATGCAGAGAGGGAGGGGGCAGAGAGGGAGGGGGCAGAGAGGGAGGGGATGCAGAGAGGGGAGCAGAAATGGAGGGGGAGAGAGGGGGAGCAGAGAGGGAGGGGATGCAGAGAGAGAGGGGTACAGAGAGGGGAGCAGAGAGGGAGGGGATGCAGAGAGGGAGGGGATGCAGAGAGGGGGGCAGAAAGGGAGGGGGGAGAGAGGGGGGTGGCAGAGAGGGCGCAGAGAGGGAAGGGTGCAGAGAGGGAGGAGGACAGAGAGGGAGGGCGGCCGAGAGGGAGGGGATGCAGAGAGGGGGGAAGAAAGGGAGGATAGAGGGGAGGATCAGAGAGGGAGGGGGCAGCGAGGGGGGGATCAGAGAGGGAGAGCAGATAGGCAGGGGGTAGAGAGGGAGGGGGCAGAGAGGGAGGGGGGAAGAGAGGGAGGGGGCAGAGAGGGAGGATATGCAGAGAGGGGGTTACAGAGAGGAGGGGGGCAGAGAGGGAGGGGACAGATAGGGAGGGGAAGAGAGAGATGGGCAGAGAGGAAAGGGGCAGAGAGGGAGGGGGCAGAGAGGGAGGGGGCAGAGAGGGAGGGGGTAGCAAGGGAGGACGCAGAGAGGGAGGGGGCAGAGAGGGGGGGCTGAGAGGGAGGGGGCAGAGAGGGAGGTGGTAGAGAGGGAGGGAGCAGAGAGGGAGGGGGGCTGAGAGGGGTGTCAGAGAGGGAGGTCGCAGAGAGGGAGAAGACAGAGAGGGAGGGGACACAGAGAGGGAGGGGGCAGAGAGGGGGACAGAGAGGGAGGGGGCATAGAAGGAGGAGGCAGAGAGGGAGGGAACAGAGAGGGAGGGGGGAGAGAGGGAGAGGGGACATAGAGGGAGGGGGGGCAGAGAGGGAGGGGGCAGAGAGGGAGAACGCAGAGAGGGAGGAATCAGAGAGGGCAGAGAGGGAGGGGGAAGAGAGGGAGGGGACAGATAGGGAGGGGGAAGAGAGGGGACAGATAGGGATGGGGCAGAGATGGAGGACAGAGAGGGAGGGGGCAGAGAGGGAGGTGGGACAGAGAGGAGGCAGAGAGGGAGGGGACAGAGAGGGAGGGGGCGGAGAGGGAGGGGGGAAGAGAGGGAGGGGCAAGAAAGGGAGGGGCAAGAGGGGGGAGATAGAGAGGGAGAGGGCAGAGAGGGAGGGGGCAGAGAGGGAGGGGGCAGAGAGGGAGGAGATAGAGAGGGAAGGGGTCAGAGAGGGATGGGGCAGAGAGGGAGGGGGGACAGAGAGGGGGCAGTGAGCGAGGGGGCAGAGAGGGAGGGAGCAGAGAGGGAGAGCGCAGAGAGGGAGGTGCAGAGAGGGAGGGGGGACAGAGAGGGGGCAGAGAGGGAGGGGGCACAGAGAGGGAGGACGCAGAGAGGGAGGGGACAGAGAGGGAGGGGGGACAGAGAGGGGGCAGAGAGGGAGGGGGCACAGAGAGGGAGGACGCAGAGAGGGAGGGGGTAGAGAGAGAGGAGGGATAGAGAGGGAGGAGGAAGAGTGGGAGTGAGGTAGAGTGGGAGGTGGGACAGAGAGGGAGGGGGACAGAGAGGGAGGGGACAGAGAGGGAGGGGGGACAGAGAGGGGGCAGAGAGGGAGGGGGCACAGAGAGGGAGGACGCAGAGAGGGAGGGGGTAGAGAGAGAGGAGGGATAGAGAGGGAGGAGGAAGAGTGGGAGTGAGGTAGAGTGGGAGGTGGGACAGAGAGGGAGGTGGGACAGGAGAGGGAGGGGACAGAGAGGGCGGGGACAGAGAGGGAGGGGACAGAGAAGGAGGGGGACAGAGAGGGAGCAGAGAGGGGGCAGAGAGGGGAGGACAGAGCGGGAGGGGCAGAGAGGGAGGAGGGAGAGAGGGAGGGGGCAGAGCGGGAGGGGGGTCAGAGAGGGAGGGGGAAGAGAGGGAGGTGACAGAGAGCGGGGGAAGGTGGTAGATAGGGAACGGTAGATAGGAGGGGCTGGGGTAGGTAGAGAGGGGAGGGATTGATAGGAGGTGGAGGGGTAGGTAGGGAGGGGGAGGGGTATATAGGGAGGGGACGGGGATAGGTAGGGAGGAGGAGGGGTAGGAAGGGAGGGGGAGGGGATAGAGGGGAAGGGAAAGGTGGCAGAGGCAGATCCACCAGGCACCGGGCGGCGGACCTGACCGATGCCGCGGGCGTGTGAGCGGACGTCGGCCCGAGGACCGCAAGTTCGGCCGCCGCAGTCTCCAGTCAAGGGACCGACATCATCTCCAGGCTCGTCCTTTCTTCCACCAGCGGCGTCTGCACCCACCTGTGTAACCCATTGTGAGGTCATCATAGAAACATAGACAATAGGTGCAGGAGTAGAGGCCATTCGGCCCTTCGAGCCTGCACCATTCGCAATTCAATATGATCATGGCTGATCATCCAACTCAGTATCCCGTACCTGCCTTCTCTCCATACCCTCTGATCCCCTTAGCCACAAGGGCCACATCTAACTCCCTCTTAAATATAGCCAATGAACGGTGGCCTCAATTACCCTCTGCGGCAGAGAGTTCCAGAGATTCACCACTCTCTGTGTGAAAAAAGTTATTCTCATCTCGGTTTTAAAGGATTTCCCCCTTATCCTTAAGCTGTGACCCCTTGTCCTGGACTTCCCCAACATCGGGAGCAATCTTCCTGCATCTAGCCTGTCCAACCCCTTAAGAATTTTGTAAGTTTCTATAAGATCTCCCCCCAAATCTTCTAACTTCTACCGAGTACAAGCCGGGTCTATCCATTCTTTCTTCATATGAAAGCCCTGACATCCCAGGTATCAGTCTGGTGAACCTTCTCTGTACTCCCTCTATGGCAAGAATGTATTTCCTCAGATTAGGAGACTACATGCTGGGCCATTTCACTCCGCAACTCCCTGGGTAACTCATCCACCCCCCCCCCCCACCCCCCACCCCCACCCAGGTACCTTCCCCTGTAACCGCAGACGATGCAACACCTGTCGCTATAACTCCTCCTTCGACTCTGTCCAGGTATCCCCACAGTCCTTTTAGGTTAGACAGATGTTCACTTGTACCTTCTCCAACCTCATCTAATGTATCTGTTGTTCAACATGTGGACGCTTATACATTGGCGAGACCAAACGCAGACTGGGGGATCGATTGGCGGAACAACTTCGCTCAGCCCGCGTGAACCAACCTGGTCTCCAGCTTGCTGCATGCTTTAATTTGCCTTCCCAATCCTACCCAGACCTTTCGGTTTCCTCTATTTTTAGAGTGAGGCTAATAATCACAAATTGGCTCCACGGGTGACCTGTGAACCTGCCGATTAGTGAATTGTCCATTAGCTTTCCCCCCACTGTACAGATAAACGGGAGAATCTGGGCCGGTTGATTTGAAAGCGGGAATATAACAGCGAGCTGATGTCGGATGTGTGGACATGACCTTTGACAGTCGGAGCGGATCCAGGCTGAGATATTATTCCGGACCTAAATCCCTGGACTGCACTCCTGCAGCCTACCCCTGTCCCACGGTGCGAGTTCATTCCAAGAGCTCTCCCGAGTTTAAAATAAAATCAAACTCGTGGTAAGCACGGAGAATGAACGTAGCGGGTGCGCCGGAGCTCGGGGTCGAAACTGAGCGCTAACGGCAGGTACTCGGGAAGACTCTCCAACGGAAGGTAAGCACGGGAAGACTCGTGAAGATTTTTCAACGTGATGAAAAATGTCCACGAGAGCTCCGAGTAACGACGAGTGGCCATTACCGTAAATCTCCGAGTTCGAATCAGGGCAAACTCGGGAGAATTTTAGGAATGAAATCATACGGTGGGACAGGGCTTGTTGTAACTCGCATGCGGCATTCAACATTGAAGTAATTGCTCCCAGCTTCACAGTAATGTCTAGTTTGTGGCTATGACCAGCGTGGCTGAACAACGGGCGCTCCTACGAGGAATGCGAGTGCAAGGAGCTGAACGCCAACCGAAGCTTGATAATTACCCGTCTTTCTGTGCAGAGGTTCTTCTGTGGAGATTTGAAGACGGAACACACCTTATTATGTACAAATTGAGAGGAGAGATATTTTGCTTTCTAAAACAAACGTCCCGACCAACAGGGTTTTAAATTAAGTTGTGTGCATGCGTGATTACGATTTAGCCCGTGACCATCAGCTCGATCAGTATCCAACCCAGCCTAAATCTGCCGACTTGTTCACTAAAGCAAAATGTAGAAATCTTCAGGATATTTTGGATGTTGCACTGAGATAGGTCAGATATACACGAGAATATTGCTGGCATCGATGAAATGGGAGAGACAATGCTGCTGTGATTTATTTATTATGGTTTCTACATTAGATTCCTCCCTTAACACATTTAAACATAATTCTCGGCAGATATGTTATCCCGCTCTTCAGTTCCTCTCTGAATTTAGACTGAGTTACCGCGTAAATACACGTGTTTGTGCAGCAACTCAAAAGCAGGAGCATTGTACCGGTTTGATCCGCGATAAACAACGGGTCACTGAAACCGGTAAAATAAAACCGTTTTGTTATCTGTAACCAGAGGAAAAATATAAAATACGTCATCCACAGTATAATGAAGTTGCCGGAAATTGCAAAGAGCAAGATGATTGACTTCCTTCTGCTTTCCAGCTCGGCATCATTCTGATTCGCACCATTCTTGCTGCCTCTCAGATTCCTGCGGACTTCACTGGCCTTTAAAATGTGCCCGACTGTTAGAGCGTTGAGCAGTAATATCAGGAACATTGGGAGCAGAGGGTTGAAACATCGGTGAATCCAGGTGAATAATATCCATGTGGGTTCAATGTAGCATTCGTGTTTTATATAACACATCCAGTCTACATTGTGTACTGATATATAAGGTTCGAATGCAAAGTACCAGGGGATGTTTTTGCAGCAGAACAGCGGACACACAGTTGCTATAACCCTGGCTGCAGTTTTCTCGGTGCAAAATCTGGATCTCAGCCTGTGGCAACAAATCATCAAATATCGATCAAGTGTGAACGAGAGGGTTAACCACACGGAGATGTCTGTGACTGCGTGGTTAAGGGCCTTGTGGAAGGAACACACTTGAGTAATGAAGAGGAAAGTTGTGGGGAAATATAAATCATTGATACGAAAAAGTAAAACGTCAATGACAGCAAACCACAGATCCGCCGCAGCCATGGCCACAAGATAGCGTGATACACATTTGAGAGACCGCACTTTCCCCGGGACAGGATCACAATGGATATCACATTAGCTGTGTTAGGGAAGAATCAAACATCGACACAGTGCATGAGCAGTGTAGGTTACAGGGTCCCCCCATATAACACGCGATTTCACATTAAGATTAGAGTTGAGCATAGACATTCATGACAGGGCGAGCGGCCCGCCGCACAAATGTTTAAAGGTTCAAGCTCAAGTGAGTTTATTGCCATGTGTCCCTGATAGGACAATGCAATTATTGCCTTGCTTCAGCACAACAGAACATAGTAGGCGTTTACTACAAAACAGATCAGTGTGTCATATACCATTATATAAATATATACACACATGCATAAATAAACTGATGAAATGCAAATTACAGATGATGGATTATTAATAATCAGAATTTTGGCCGAGCCAGGTTTGATAGCCTGATGGCTGTGGGGAAGTAGCTATTCCTGAACCTGATTGTTGCAGTCTTCAGGCTCCTGTACCTTCTACCTGAAGGTAGCAGGAAGATGAGTGTGTGGCCAGGATGGTGTGGGTCTTTGATAAACTGACAGCCTTTTGAGGCAGCGACTTGAGGTTGGGCGACGAGAACGAAAAGCATTTCCCTGTTAGGACTGTCACCAATGTTGACGGGCGAATGGAATCGCAATAGATGCGTGAATGAAAATAATGATAGTTTTACAATGAATGTACACGGAATAATATTTTAACAGGTCGGATAAACATGATGTTCGCGGCAGGGGCTGTATTAGAGAAGAAATATGTGATCTGAAAATGAAACGAGACGCCACGGCGTTTTATTGGTGGAGATAGTGAAATCAAATACCATCGGACAACTTATAATGGATGTCTGAAAATGTAGCCGTGATTGTCTACGTCTTTAACTCATTTACGCTTCGTTTCATTAACATGACATGCTTACAGTAAAACGATACAGTTATTTGCATCGAATTATATCGATACAGTTAATTGCAGTTATGTTCATCATTTTCTATTTGATTGAAACGTCCCGCAGTAAATCAATAAAATCGATTATTTTCACTTTATCATTTCTATTCATCAGTCAGTCACCGCTCTTGTCCGATTATTCTCGGTAACATCTCGCCAGTGACAAATTGTATAAATGCCTCATTTTCCCTATTGCTGTTTACACACACATTGTTAGGATACCGGAACCGCCACACACGTACCTGAGATTCTGACCAGAGTCGCACAGTGACGGGATCTTCCTTCAGCCGTTTGCTCGGTGCAATGGATTCCCTGCGGCAGCGATGTCGCTTCTGTCACAGATTCTACAGACGGCAGCTGCTTCTCACGCGCAAGGACAGAACAATGCGTCGAGAATTAAACATTGGACATTGAACGTTGAGTAGACTATGTTTGTTTCTGCTAAGAGTGGATATCCACCCACGGCAGGCATTGCAATGTTGATGAATAATATCCTTCACCTGGGTGTGAAGCAGTGGAGACATTATGGCCAACGGTACCGCAGCCGGGGTCATGTTTGATCAAAAACCAGAGTGTATCTATTGCAACCGAACGCTCACGATATATGTGTGCACATAGGCGACGAGGAAGCGCGGTTTAATACACCTATACATGACGAGACGTCACCTGGTGTCACCGGATAGGAACAGTGTCTAGCCGATGAATGGATACTATAATGTAAACACAAAATATTTTATTGACTGCAGGAAGTTTCATTCAAACAGAACATTAATTAAATACATTAAATCAGTTCAACCAACTGCAGCATTTGCTATTGAAAATGTACTATTCAGTTGACCGAAACGAGGTATTGCTGAGTTCAGCGCTTCACAAACACGGCTGTAGTCGTCTTTCAATGGATTGGAGGACAGGGACATCTAAACGCCATATATCTGCCAAGAATGGAGTAGGAAAAATGCTTTTATTGACGATTCATAACATAGATACAATTACTTACCAAGAATTCCAAGCACTGCTATAATCGGGTAATAAATCATTTGTGCCTGGACTATGGGAGGCAGCAGAAAAAACGGATAATCGGTGAATATAATTCTCATCCTGGAGAGACGTGAGAGAGAAGCTCAGAGTTCGATGCTGGAATGCAACTGACAGCGCGTTGCAGAGAAAGGCTTCATATCTACTCGAGATCGTCTTCCCCTGGGATCACGAAGAAACAAACAAGAACATTAACATCACTTCATGGTATCTGAACATCGTGTCAACAATATTCACAACCATGATTTCACCACACGACCTATAACCACTAATGATGTTTTTATCTAAGTGGAAATACCTGAATTTAAGATTATATATTTACATAATTTCCCTCTATTCTGATTTAAATGTCGGAATTTGAATGCTATACAGTAACACGTTCAACAAGTGCGGCATCGCTTCTTTATTCTGTAAAACGGTGCTTCTCTGCCAAAGCTCAAACTAAATCCAACAAGCTGTAACAAACTTTCAAAGTTTCGCTAGATTCGCAGTGATACAACTAGATTCGAATCAATATCAATTTCGACTCGCTCGAGGTTACTAGAAGAATAACGATACATGCAAAGCCGGGACAGTATGCGAGTTCAGTGAATCACAATATTGGGAGTGGATGGCAGCAAATGTAGTCGTGGGTTCATAGAATCATAGAGCCATACATTGTGAAAACAGGGCGTTCGGCCCAACTCTCCCACACCTACCAATATGTCTTACATACATGTATTCTGCATGTGTTTTGCAAGACATGCGAGTGCTCGAGTTGCTAGGACACTGCGAGTGTCATGCATGTCCCGGTGCGGATGACGACGCTGGGATAGGTGAGGTGGGCACACGGGTTTGCTCTTGAGTACGAGCACTCTCTAGGTAGGTATGTTGCAAAGCCTACCTGAATCGTCGATGAGAATCTGCCCCAGCCCGTGTGCGCGATTTTGGCGCTGTTTAGAGGGGGCGGGTTTAAAACGCGATTTTACTATGCTGTTCCAATCGAAGATGTTCAGCCTAGTAAATCATTAACGAAAATCGCTGAAAGACCCCGTCGCAAAAGGTATTATTAGTTTTTGTGGCCTTGTATAATAGTTATAATAGTTTTAAAATCACTCTCTCAACTCGCGACCTCTCGCAGCCCCAGTGTTTTATAAAACAAACAATTAAAGGTATGTACCTTATTTTTACATTAAAAGGGGCTTCCTAAGTCCGCTTTGTACATAGTTTACCATAGCGAGTAGTTCATTTTGGGCTCTTTATATCCCGCCAGTATTTTTCTGGGCATTTGAGGGCACAAATCCAGCGCAATGTGAACGTTCTAAACCAGCGCGTTCACAGGAACCCACTAGAAAGCTGATTTAAAATGGACTTTAATTTGCAGCAATTGAACACTAAATTCCTCCCATTTGGCGTATAAATTGATGTAAATGAGATTTAAAAATCATGTTTTAGTGTGAATTATTTGTGAATATTATTTGGACACTTAGGCTATTTAAAAATGTTAATCATTTATTAAGAAATGGATAGATGTTTAGATCTAGTAATTGAAGTTTGAAATTAGCTACAATTGGGTAACTAACGAATTATATGATTTAATGTCAGGTCATCCAAGTAAGATTGTTTTATATTTGTTTCAGAATGGTTCAATCTATGATAACTGAAAATTTCATTCAGTACTCTTAATTTTTAAGAAGGTTATGGCCTTTTGACTGTCCATGATCACAGCTTTTTTGTTATGTCCATAGAAAATCAATAGGGAACAAGATGCTAATTTCCGAGTATGAAAATGGTCATAACGTTTTTTATTACTTGAGATATGAAAGTGAATTAGGTGTCAAATTAAACTTCTTTTCATGCTTTATCTGGCGGATAAATTGCAGACTTGATTTTTTAAATCTCAAAATGTTGTAACATTGCTACTATAGGTATGTAAGGTATATATAGTAGACAGTTATGAGTCGATGGACGTGTCCATATGCCAGGACTTTGCGGCTGACCTATATGAATAAGCCTCAGTTGTCACAGACCTCGTCAGCATGTGTATTGGGGATGGTGCATCACAAACTGCCATAGTTGGTTCCATACCAGAATATACGAAACATCGACTCCCACGTGATGTTCCATGTCTGCAACGTCCAGGCCAAGTGATCCTGAGCCGTACAAGATGTCTACATACGTTCTTTCGCAGAGTTATTAAGAAT
>JAWMAR010004827.1:0-39201 GCA_036785375.1 Leucoraja ocellata
GTCCTGGGGGTGAGGGGGATGGGCCTGGGGTGTGGGGTCTGGGGGGGTGAGGGGGGATGGGCCTAGGGGTGTGGGCTGGGCCTGGGGGTGAGGGGTCTGGGATGAGGGGGCTGGGGGTGAGGGGGCTGGGCCTGGGATGTGGGGCCTGGGGGTGAGGGGCTGGGCCTGGGGGTGGGGGGGCTGGGGGTGAGGGGGCTGGGCATGGGGGTGAGGGGCTGGGCCTGGGGGTGGGGGGGCTGGGGGTGAGGGGGCTGGGCCTGGGAGTGAGGGGGCTGGGGGTGGGGGGGCTGGGCCTGGGGGTGAGGGGGCTGGGCCTGGGGATGTGGGGCCTGGGGGTGAGGGGGCTGGGCCTGGGGGTGAGGGGGCTGGGCCTGGGGGTGGGGGGGCTGGGGTTGAGGGGGCTGGGCCTGGGAGTGAGGGGGCTGGGGGTGGGGGGGCTGGGGGTGGGGGGGCCTGGGGGTGAGGGGGCTGGGGGTGAGGGGGCTGGGCCTGGGGGTGAGGGGCTGGGCCTGGGAGTGAGGGGGCTGGGGGTGAGGGGGCTGGGCCTGGGGGTGAGGAGGCTGGGGGTGAGGGGGCTGGGCCTGGGGGAGAGGAGGCTGGGGGTGAGGGGGCTGGGGGTGAGGGGGCTGGGCCTGGGGTGAGGGGGCTGGGCCTGGAGTGTGGAGGCTGGGCCTGGGGGTGAGGGGGCTGGGCCTGGGGGTGAGGGGGCTGGGGGTGAGGGGGCTGGGCCTGGGGGTGAGGGGGGCTGGGCCTGGGAGCGAGGGGCCTGGGGTGAGGGGGCTGGGCCTGGGGGTGAGGGGGCTGGGCCTGGGGGTGAGGGGGCTGGGCCTGGGGGTGAGGGGGCTGAGCCTGGGGGTGAGGGGGCTGGGCCTGGGGGGGAGGGGGCTGGGCCTGGGGGTGAGGGGGCTGGGGGTGAGGGGGCTGGGCCTGGGGGTGAGGGGGCTGGGCCTGGGGGTGAGGGGGCTGGGGGTGAGAGGGCTGGGCCTGGGATCTGGGGGTGAGGGGGCTGGGCCTGGGTTTGGGGGCTGGGCCTGGGGGTGAGGGGGCTGGGCCTGGGTTTGAGGGGGCTGGGCCTGGGGTTGAGGGGCCTGGGGGTGAGGGGGCTGGGCCTGGGGTTGAGGGGCCTGGGGGTGAGGGGGCTGGGCCTGGGGTTGAGGGGCCTGGGGGTGAGGGGGCTGGGCCTGGGGGTGAGGGGGCTGGGGGTGAGGGGGCTGGACCTGGGGGTGGGGAGGAGCAGGAGATTATAGAGAGGGGGCTGTGTAGAGGGGCGGGGTTGTGTTGGGGTGAGGGCGTGGCCTATGGAGGGGGCGTGGTTGTGTTGGGACGAGGGCGGGGCTTAGAGACAGCTGAGGGACCTGTCTGTCAGGGCGGGGCTTAGAGACAGCTGAGGGACCTGTCTGTCAGGGCGGGGCCTATGGGGTTGGGTTGGGGGCGGGGTTGTGTTGGGGTAAGGGCGGGGCTTAGCGGGCAGCGGAGAGACCTGTGGAGGGGACGGGGCCTGTCACTCAGGGCGGAGTCTATGTAGAGGGCGGAGCCTGCAGGTGGGCATGTCCAGCCCCCTGGTGGCGTCGGGGCGGCTGTGCGCAGGCGCGGCGCGGTGGTTGCCGCGGTTGCCCCGGTGACGAGGCCAGGCCGGGCCGGCGGGATGAGCGCATCTGAAGTGGAGGCGGCGGTGGGCCGGCGGTACCGGCTCCGGCGGCGGCTGGGCCAGGGGGTGAGTGTGGGGCCGGCGGTACCGGCTCCGGCGGCGGCTGGGCCAGGGGGTGAGTGTGGGGCCGGCGGTACCGGCTCCGGCGGCGGCTGGGCCAGGGGGTGAGTGTGGGGCAGCGGGTCAGGGTCAGTCAGGCCCACACCGGCCAACATGTCCCAGCTACACTAGTCCTACCTGCCTGCGCTTAGTCCATATCCCTCCAAACTTGTCCTATCCATGTACCTGTCTAACTGTTTCTTAAACGTTGGGATAGACCCAGCCTCAACCACCTCCTCTAGCAGCTTGTTCCATACACCCACCACCCTTTGTGTGAAAAAGTTACCCTCAGATTCCTATTAAATCATTTCCCCTTCACCTTGAACTTATGTCCTCTGGTCCGCGATTCCCCAATCTGAGCAAGAGACTGTGCGTCTACCCAATCTATTCCTCATGATTTTATGCACCTCTCATGGTTTGATTATCCCTCAGCTTTCTGCACTCCAATGAATAAAGTCCCAGCATCCCCTTATAACTCAAGACCTCCAGATCCTGTCAACTAATTGTAAATCTTTTACAGTCCTACATGGCATCTTTCCAATGTAATGTCATTCTTCCTGCAGCAGGGGGACACTGCACACCAAATTGGCCGTATTAGCGTTTTGAACAGGTATAACATGACATCCCATTCTTGCATGTAACATCCTGACCAACAAAGGCAAGAATGCCTAATGCCACCTTCATCACCCATTTACCTGTGTCACCACCTGCATCCAATAGGAACAGCGTATGAATCAGAACAAGTAGTCTTAATTGCACATTAGATGCAACAATAGTACATATGCAACAACTTACCAGTAAATCTAAGTAAACCAGATCATGATAGTGTAAAAACCAAAGTACACAGAGCAACCATCGTAGTGCAAAGTCCAAAGCAGTGCTGTTCTGACGTAGGACGGTAGTTAGTACTGTTCAAGGTGGTTTCAGAAGCTGATAGTTGATGGGAATAAGCTGTTCTTAAACCAGATGGTTGTGGTTTTGCAACTCCTGTACACAGGTACATGGATAGGACAGGTTTGGATCTGAGAAATGTTACGAGGGGCTTTAGGGTAAATAGTCAGAGGGCACAGTTTAAGGTAAGGGGGGGGAGAAATTTAAATAGCGGCAAATTTTTCACAACGAGAGGGTGGGTACAGGGAAGTAGTTGCGCAGAGGAGTGTAAAATTATGACATTTAAAGCATTAGGTACATGCATAGGAAAGGATAGAGGGAAATGGGATTAATATGAGCAAATGGGATTGGTGTTGGCAGGTATCTTGGTCGGCACAGATGAGTTGGGCCGAAGGGCCTGTGTCTGGTTGTACCTCTGTCTCTATATTAATCCCCTTCACCAGCACTTACTTAGCCAACAGCTTCAATGCTTTGGCAATGATGTGCTGACTTAGGTATTTTCAAGATTGTGGAATTCTTTGCCAACCTCAGTGCTTTGATGGAGACACAGATTATGCAGGTTCGGGCACCACCCTTTTAGTTTACAAAAGGCTGGAGTAACTCAGCGGGTCTCAACATCTCTGGAGGAAAAATAGGTAACGTATTGGGTCAAGATCTTTCTTCGCAGTTACTCCAGCTTTTTGTGTCTATCTTCGATGTAAACCAGCATCTGCCGTACCTTCCCACCCTTGTAGTTTAGTTTGGTTTATTGTCACGTGTACCAAAGTGAATAGTGAAAAGCTTTTCGTTACAGTCTATCCAGTGAAGAAAAGACAATAATGATTACAATCAATAGACAATAGGTGCAGGAGTAGACCATTCGGCCCTTCGAGCCAGCACCGCCATTCACTGTGATCATAGCTGATCATGCACAATCAGTACCCCGTTCCTGCCTTCTCCCCATATCCCATCTCCTATCTTTAAGAGCTCTATCTAAATCTCTCTTGAAAGCATCCAGAGAATTGGCCTCTACTGCATTCAGAGGCAGAGAATTCCACAGATTCACAACTCTCTGTGTGAAAAAGTATTTCCCCAGCTCCGTTCTAAATGGATTGTGGATGATTGGCCATCCACATTGTACAGATAAAGGATAGTCAGATTAAAGATAGTTCAAAGATCTGCAGTGTGGTAGATGGGATGTCAGGACCGCACTCTAGTTGGTGAGTGGACGGTTCAGTTGTCTGATAACAGCCGGCAAGAAACTGTCCATGAATCTGGAGGTATGCGTTTTCACACTTAAGTTTAGTTTAGTTTAGAGATACACTTCTGTACCTCTTGCCTGATGGGAGAGGAGAGAAGAGGGAGTGACCAGCGTGAGACTAGTCCTTCATTATGCTGGTGGCCTTTCCAAGGTTGCATGATGTGTAGATAGAGTCAATGGAAGGGAGGTTGGTTTGCATGATGGTCTGGGCTATGTCCGAACATTGTCATATCCCAATCTATCTTCAGTGTCTCCCAGTTTCCAATTAGGAGCTAGAGTAGGTCATGTGGACCTTGGAGCATGCTCTGCATTTCATGGCTGGTCCTGGCCTGAACACATCTCTGCCTCCTGGTTACTTGTGATGAGCTCTACAATCCCTGGACATAGTCTTGGGGATGGGATGAGTGCAGATGGGTGCCCATCAGCTGTCTGATTCTATTTATATGATTTCCAAGAATCTTTGCTGGCTGTGACAAATTAATTGACAGTAACTACTGGGCAGGGAATTTTCAATAATTCACAAGCCTATGAGAGAAGAACTCTGGCGGTCAGAATTCGCCTGCTTTAGGAAAGAGGAGGGCTGATCAATCCCCAGCCCTCCTCTGACCCCAACCCCCACCCTTGTCGTGCCTTCACCATCCCCCCTGTCCTCCCCCTTTCTGATACGGAACAGTCTGTCCTCAGCAGAGGCCTCACCTTCGTTCCCTCTCCACCCCCACCTCAACGAGTTCCGAGTCCGCCATGACGTAGAGCTTTCTTCCGTCGCCTCCGCCTACGGGCCCTTTTTCTATGGGAAGGGGACTCACCACCCAGTGATGACCCTTTATCCCGTCTCCCTCGTCTTGGACTCCCTAGACCGTCTTTCTATGCTCTCTAGACCTCGTTATTTCTAACTGCCGGCGTGACATCAACCGTCTCAACTTTTCCAGTCCCCTCCCTCACCTACTCTAAACTCACCCCCTCTGAACGTACAGCTCTCCGCTCACTCTTCAGCAACCCTGACATTATAATCAAGGGAGGTGCCGTGGTTGTCTGGCACGCTGACCTCTACCGGGCTGAAGCTAGGCGACAACTCTCAGACACCTCCTCCTACTTATCCTTGGACCATGATCCCACAGAAGAGCACCAGGCCTTAATTTTACTCACCATTACTGATTTCATCACTTCTGGCTCGGTTTTATCTTCTCCCCAAAATCCACAAACATAACTGCCCTGGCAGACCCATTGGTTCTGCCTGCTCCTGTCCCACGGAAATTATTTTCACGTATCTCGACTATCCTATCTCCCCCGGTCCAATCTCCCCCGACCTATGTCCAAGATAACTCACATGCCCGTCATCTCTTTAATGACTTCCGCTTTCGGAGCCCCCACTCCCTCATCTTTACTATGGATGTTCAGTCACTCTACACCTCCATCCCCCACCAGGAAAGCCTTAAAACCCTCAGTTTCTTCCTCGACCATAGAACCAGCCAATTTCCCTCTACTGATACTCTACTGCGCCTAGCGGAGCTGGTCCTCACCCTCAACAACTTCTCCTTTGACTCCTCCCACTTCCTCCAAGTCCAAGGCTATGGGCACCCGCATAGGCCCCAGCTAATCCTGCCTCTTTGTAGGGTACATTGAACAGTCCCTGTTCCAGGCGTACATTGGCCCTATCCCCAAACTCTATCTCTGTTACATTGATGACTGCATCGGTACTGCCTCCTGTACCCATGCAGAACTCATGGACTTCATCAACTTCACCACCAATTTTCATCCTGCACTCAAATTTACTTGGACCATCTCCGACACCTCCCTCCCCTTTCTTGATCTCACAGTCTCCATCACAGGAGATAGACTTTTGACCGATGTCTATTACAAACCCACTGACTCCAACAAGTATCTTGACTACACTTCTTCCCACCCTGGTTCCTGCAAATACTCTATCCCCTATTCCTAATTCTTCCGTCTACGCCGCATCTGCGCCCAAGATTAGATGTTCCATTCTAGGACATCCGAGATGTCCTCATGTCTCCTCGGTACCCCGCAACTCCGCCCTTGCTCCCCCTCTCCCTGGTCGCAACAGAGACAGTCCCTCTAGTCCTTACCTCCCATCCTATCAGCCGTCGTATACAACATATAATCCTCCGAAATTTCCGCCACCTCTAACAAGGATACTCTCCTCCGCCTAGTGGAGCTAGTCCTTGCTCTCAACAACTTTTCGTTAGACTCCACCCATTTCCTCCAAATCCAAGGCGGAGCTATGGGCACGCGCATGGGCCCCAGCTATGCCTGCCTCTTTGTAGGGTACATCGAACAATCCTTGTTCGAGGCCTACCGTGGCCCTATCCCTGATCTCTACCTACGCTACACTGACGACTGCATTGGTGCTACCTCCTGCACCCATGCAGAACTCACTGACTTCATCCATTTCACCACTAACTTCCATCCGGAACTCGAATTCACCTGGACCATTTCCGACATCTCCCTACCGTTTCTAGACCTCACTATCTCCATCGCAGGTAACAGAATACTCACCAACATCTACTACAAACCCACTGACTCTCATAGCTATCTGGACTACACTTCCTCCCACCCTGCTTACTGTAAGGACTCCATCCCCTACACACAATTCCTCCGTCTAATCCACATCTGCACCCAGGATGAGGTGTTCCAAACCAAAGCATCGGAGATGTCCTCATTCTTTAGGGAACGGGGGTTCCCCTCTTCGACTATAGATGAGGCTATGATACGGTACGATACGATACAATATTACTTTATTGTCAGAACAAAGTCTGAAATTTGTTTTGCATCGCAGCAGCTCCATTTAGAGCATCACATAAAAGATAAAGGAGACTTGAAAAGTCATGCATTCAGACATAAAGACAGGACCCACAAATATATTAATTCAACATAACATTACAATAACAGAAGACAACATTTGAAGCCCACCAGCGTACATTTGATCTGGGATTAAGCACCATATTTAGTTTGAGGATTGACTCGTGCACAAAAGAGTGCTTCAGTCTAACCTTATTAAATTTTGGAACTCTATATCTCCGGTTTGATGGAGATCAGAACGTGGTTAGGGACAGAAGAAATATTCCATGACCCTGACCAGGGTCTCTTCCATCTCCCGTAACTCCGCTCTCCCTCTCCATCGTAACAAGGGCAGAGTCCCCCTTGTCCTCACCATCCATCCTACCAGCCATCACATACAACAGATAATCCTCCAACATTTTCGCCATCTCCAACGGGATCCCACCACTGGCCACATCTTCCCATCTCCTTTCCGCAGAGAACGCTCCCTCCGTAACTCCCTGGTCAATTCGTCCCTTTCCACCCAAACCACCCCCTCCCCTGGTACTTTCTCTTGCAACCGCAGGAAATGCTACACTTGTTGCTTTACCTCTCCCCTTGACTCCATCCAAGGACCAAAGCAGTCTTTCCCGATGAGGCAGAGGTTCACCTGCACCTCCTCCAACCTCATCTATTGCATCCGCTGCTCTAGGTGTCAACTGCTCTACATCAGTGAGACCAAACGCAGGCTTGGCGATCGCTTCGCCCAACACCTCAGCACAGTTCACATTAACCAACCTGATCTCCCAGTGGCTCAGCACGTCAACTCCCCCTCCCATTCCGAATCCAACCAATCTGTCCTGGGCCTCCTCCATTGCCGAAGTGTGTCCCACTGCAAATTGGAGGAGCAGCACCTCATATTTTGCATGGGTAGTTTATACCCCAGCGGTATGAACATTGACTTCTCCAATTTCAGGTTGCTTTCTCCTTCTTTCCCCTCCCCTTCCCAGCTCTCCCACAGCCTACTGTCTCCGCCTCTTCCTTTCTTCTTCCCGCTCCACCCCCCCATCAGTCCGAAGAAGGGTCTCGACCCAAAACGTCACCTATTCCTTCGTTCCATAGATGCTACCTCACAGGCTGAGTTTCTCCAGTATTTTTGGCTAACAATGGCCTGTTCCCTTTATCATCATTACTTTTTTGCATATCTTTCATTCATTGTTCTTTATCTCTCCGACTATATCTCTTGTTTCACTTATCCCTAACCAGTCTGAGGAAGGGTCTTTATCCAAAACATCACCCATTCCTTCTCTCTCTGCCTGTCCTGCTGAGATACTCCAGCTTTTTGTGTCTATCGTCTGATTAAGGATAGTCAGCATAGCTATATGTGGAAAATTGTGTATCACGATCTTTCATTAAGACATAGAATCATAGAGCTATACAGGCCCTTCGGCCCAACTCATCCATGCTCGTAAACTCCATGTACCTGTCTCAATGTCTTTTAAATGTTATCATACTTGCTTCTACCACTTCCTCTGTGTGCTTGCTCCACATACTCACCACCATCTGTGAAATAGTTGCCTGTCGGGTTCCCTTTAAATATTTCCCCTCCCATTTTAAACATGATGTCTGTCTTTAGACTCCTCTACCTTTGGGAAAGGATTGTAACAATTCATCTAATCATAATCATACTTTATTAGCCAAGTATGTTTTGCAAAATACGAGGAATTTGATTTGCCATACAGTCTTAACAATAAAAAGCAACAGAACACACAAAATACATTTTAACATAAGCATCCACCACAGTGACTCCTCCACATTCCTCACTGTGATGGAAGGCGAAAAAAAGTTCAATCTCTTCCCTTCTTTGTCCTCCAGTGGTCGGGGGCCTCTAACCTTCCGTTGACGGGACGATTTTACCCCCATAGCCGCGCGGGCCTCCTCATTGGGGCATCAAGCTCCTGCATGAGGCGGGAATCTCAGCTCCCCCGCACTGACCGATTAACCCCCGGTCGGGGCTAATTCAGGCCCCCCCATTACAGGAAGGATGTGAAGGCTTTGGAGAGGGTGCAGAGCAGGTTCACCAGAATGATGCCTGGATTAGAGGGTATTAGTTATAAGGAGTGGTTGGGCAGACTTGGAACGTTCATAAAAGGAGAATTAGGCCATTCGGTCCATTGAGTCAACTCTGCCATTCAATCATGGCTGATTTATCTTACCTTCTCAACCCCATTCTCCTGTCTTCTCCCATAACCTTTGACACCCGTACTAATTTGTCTGGAATGTCAGAGGTTGAGATGAGAGTGCATAGCTTTAAGGTGAGAGAGGGAAAGTGTAAAAGGAGCTGTGTGGGGCATTTTTTTTGCATGGAATAGCTGACATGATAATGGTGTTTAAGGTTTTTAGAGAGATACACGGATATGTGGGGAATGGAGGGATAGGGATCACGTGTAGGTAGAGATTTATTTAACATGGTTGACACAGACACTGTGGGCCGAAGGGCCTGTTCCCGTGCTGTCGTGTTGAATGAGCGGATGCACAGAGACTATTCTTCAGACCCATCCATGAATCTAATTTCTAGGCGTATGGAATAGTGTGGAAAGCAATCGATCGACAGACCGGGGAGGTGGTGGCAGTGAAGAAAATCTTTGATGCCTTCAGAAACCGGACAGATGCTCAGGTACGTTGGGGACAGGGTGGAGATGGTTGCCGGTTGATTGGGAGATCCCAGTGCTGGCCTGTGCCAGTCCTCAGATGTGGAGCATCTCTCCACTGTCCAGTCACGGTGAGGCTCCAGAGCAGATGCTCTGTGTATTGCTGGTCGGGGAACTCCTCCCCATTCTTGCCTGCCAGTCCAAAGCCGGCTCTGGGGGGAGAGCTTTTCCCCTTCCCGCCTGGATGGGGAGTTGGGATTTACCCCCCATTCCTGCCGGCTGCTCTCTCTTAACCCTTCCCAGCGTTGATTCACCCATGTGCATTGGCCATGCCAGGGACTTTCTCTCCAGTCCTACATTGGCATTGAAGACAGGTTAGTTTAGTTTATTGTCACGTGTACTGATGTACAGTGATGTACAGTGTCACACTGATGTACAGTTTATTGTCACGTGTACTGATGTACAGTGAAAAGCTTTTTGTAGCGTGCCATCCAGTCAGCGTAAAGGTGCTACATGATAACAATCAAGCCGTCCACAGTGTATAGATAGATACGTGGTAAAGGGAATATCAATGTAAGATAAAGTCCAGTAAAGTCCGATTACAGATAGTCTGAGGGTCTGCAATGAGGTAAATGTTAGGTCAGGCCCATTCTCTAGTTGGGGATAGGATGGTTCAGTTGCCTTATAGCAGTGGGAAGAAACTGTCCCTGAATCTGGAGCCCTGCCCTCATCTCAAGGGGTGGGTTGGTCTTCCCTGTGCCTGCTAGAGACTGTGGAGCTGCTCCCTCCCCATCTGCGGCCCTGCAGACTGTACTAACATGCCTGAAATACTTTACTTGTTTTTTTCAGAGGACCTTCCGAGAAATTTTGTTCCTTCAGGTGAGTTTCTTATACTTAGTTACACAAAAGAGGCCTTTTGGTCCATCGAGTCTATTCCAGCTGCCAGTGGAGCTATCCCTTTCCCTCTTCTCCGTATTTCCAAGTATTTTCCTAACATTCTCGTACAGCGCTTGCAGCGCCGGAGACCCGGGTTTGATCCGGACTACGGGTGCTGTTTGTATGTTCACCTCGTGACTGCGTGGGTTTTCTCCGAGATCTTCGGTTTCCTCCCACACGCCAAAGACGTACATGTTTGTAGGTTAATTGGCTTGGGGTGTAAATGTAACATTGTCTCTAGTGGGTGTCGGATAGTGTTAGTGTGTGGGGATCGCTGGTCGGCGTGGACTCGGTGGGCCGAAGGGCCTGTTTCTGCGCTGTATCTCTAAACTAAACGCCCCTTGATTCTATTAACCTGAGCTCACCTGATTTTTCAAACCTAAGCTTCTTCCGATATGTTTTTAAAGTGAGAGGGGAAAGAGTTAATGGGAACCTGAGCAGTATTTAGAGGCATCTAGAGACAGACACTAGCAACTGCAGAAGCTGAAACCTTGATCAATACCAAAGTGCTGGAGGAAGTCACCAGGTCAGACAGCATCCTGTGGAGGGAATGGACAGGCAACCTTTCTGGTCGCGACCCTTCTTCAGTCTGATTTGAGTAGAGGGAGAAAGCCAGAAACGAGAATTGGCGGTGGGACAAAGCCTGGCAACTGATAGGTGGATACAGATTAGGAGGAGGGGTGGAGTGAGTGATAAAGGCCAGATGCGAAAAGGAGATAAAATACTTTATTCCTTGAAGAGCAGGAGGCTAAGCAATGATTATATAGAAATGTATAAAATCATGAGGGGAATACACAGAGCCTTTTTCACAGGCTAGGGAAATCAAGAACCAGAGGACATAGGTGTAAGATGACAGGAACTGAGGAGCAACGTGTTCAGACACGTTGGGTAAGTGGCATGAGCTGGCAAGAAGGTAGCTGAGGCTGGTATAAAAGAGTTTAAAAATATTTGAACAGGTCGTAGATGGGCCACCTGGTTGGGCATCAAAGTGTTGTGTTGAAGAGCCTGTTCCCATGCTGCATGCCTTTATGACCCTAGTCCTGGCAATATCCTCATAAATGCTCTCTGCACACTTTCCAGGATTGGTTCTTAGTTTCTTGGCCTTCCAAGATATTCCAAATGGAATTAAAACTGGAGTTGGATAATGCCATCCTGCCTACAGTATAGCGGGATAGACACAATATGCTGGAGTAACTCAGCAGTCGTCCTGACCAATGGTTATGCCCCGAAATGTCACCTATTCCTTTTCTCTAGAGATGCTGCCTGACCCGCTGAGTTACTCCAGTGTTTTGTGTCTGTCTTCTGTTATAACCAGCATCTGCTTCTTACACATCTTTCCTGCAGCAGGGTGACCAAAACTCAGCACAATACTCTGTGCGGCCTCAGCAATGTTGTGCAACTGCAGTGTAACATGGTCTTACTGTTCTGGCCCTGTAACTCTGCTCAGCCTCCTCACCAAAACCTCACAAGGCAAAGCCTCAGCCCATACACAAACACTGCCCTCACACAGACCGACCAATATGCCGTGGATGTTCCACCAAAGCTCAGCTCCCCTTTATTCTCAAACTGCCAAACCCGTCCCAGCACTGGAGACAGCTAGCTGTGTCTCTACAATCCCACTACACCCCCGCGCCACTCAGCCCCGCACTGCTCAGCCCCGCACTGCTCAGCCCCACACTGCTCAGCCCCGCACTGCTCAGCCCCGCACTGCTCAGCCCCACACTGCTCAGCCCCGCACTGCTCAGCCCCACACTGCTCAGCCCCGCACTGCTCTGCTCAGCCCTGCACCACTTCACCTCTCACTCTGCCCCAGGAGTTTGGAAGCGGTCAGTCGCTGGTGTGCATTGGCACCCAACTAGCAGCTCTCAGCCGCAGGACCCTGCAGAGATATCTGTACTCTGGGCATCCTCCCAGGTGGCACGTGCTGGCAACGCACTTTTTCCAACAGGGCCGCTGCCTTTCAGCAGGTACGTGGACACTGGTGGTGGGCATCAGCCGTGCTGTCCTGCTGGGGATGCCCGGCTTCTACCGGGACCTGCTGAGAGTCTGCAACCTGGTTGAGGTGGACCGGGCCCCCCTCAGCCGGTGGAGGGTGACAGCCCGGTCATGAGAGCAGCCGGCCCTTGTCCCGCCCCACCGGGTATCGGGGAGGCTCAAACTTGTGGAGTACTCACGGTTCAGCAAACCCCCGCTCAGCTACAAATACTCATCAGACCCAGGCACCGTAATCCTTCTCAGGAGCTGGTCCTACACAACATGAGCTGCCATTCCTGGACACCCTTCATCTCCCTCTGAGACACAGGGAGGCGTGTCCTATACGGGCTCCCTGCACTGCCTCGCCCTGGTCCACAGTCCGGCACAAAATGGTGGTCTGTGTTGCCATTTGGTCGCGAGGGGCCTCCCAGTGGGGTCCATCTACGCAGGGATTCTCCTCCTCTACACCGGGGACCTGGGGTGGAGGGCACTGCACTGAGGTGCCCCTGCAACCTGTTTCTCTCGCGGTTCACAGACTCGCCAGCCACCTGCCACTGTTGTGGGCTGGAAGATTCTGTGTACCACGTGTATATGGAGTGTGTGAGGTTGCAGCCCCTGTTCCAACACCTAAAGGAGCTGCTCCTTGCCTTCTGGTTGAACATCACACCCACCATCCTCATCTTTGGACACCCTGTGCGTGGGGAGAGGGTAGGGCTGAAGATGTCCAGGTTGGGTTATTCCTGGGCCTGGCCAAGCTGGTCATCCGCGAGTCACGGCGCCAGGTGGAAGAGGTCTCTGCCCGAGCCGGCTGCCTGCCCCTTTACCGGGGTTATGTCCGTGCCCGGGTGGTACTAGGGGGGGACTACGCCCTGTCCATGGGGACCCTGGGGGATTTCTGGGACCGCTGGGCACCATGTGGGGAGGAAGTCATCCTTGATGTGGGTTGTGATATAGTTCTATAATAGTTTATTTAATATATTTTTTTGCCTTGTATTATGGTGGTGGATTTTTTGTTTTATTTTGTACTGTAACTATTATTGTAATAATTGTTAAATAACTTTTATTTTAAAAAAAAGGAGTTTGGAAATCATGTCAACGTGATCAAACTGCTCAATGTCATCCGAGCAGCAAACGACAAAGACATCTACTTGGTCTTTGAGTTCATGGGTAAGTGTTGGTCAGGGGCTGCATTGTGGGGGCACTGGGAAGTGGGCGAGGGGTCGGGTGGGGTCGAGGTCAGGTGGGGGAGGGGTCATGGAGGGGTCGGGTGGATGAGGGGTCAGTGGGGGAGGGGTCCGGTGGGGAGTGGGGGAGAGGTTGGGTAGGGGTTGGGTGGTTGAGTGGGGTCAGGGTCGGTGGAGAGTGGAGGAGGGAGGTGGAGTGCGGCAGGAGTCGGGTGAGGGGTGGTGGAGGGGGTCGTGTAGGGGTCGGGTGGGGATTAGCACAGAGGCTTGGGCGTAAAGATTGACAGCGGCCTGCCCTTTTTGCCCCGACAGAGACGGACCTGCATGCTGTGATAAGGAAGGGGAACCTCCTGAAAGACATTCACATCCGCTACATCCTTTACCAGCTGCTGAAGGCCACCAAGTTCATCCACTCGGGAAACGTCATTCACCGGGATCAGAAGGTACAAGTGCCGACTCTAACTCACAGCCCCCTGTCCCCCAGCTCACAGCCCCCCAGCTCACAGCCCCCCAACTCACAGCCCCCCTGCCCCCCAACTCACAGCCCCCCAGCTCACAGATGCCCAGCTCACAGCCCCCCAGCTCACAGCCCCCCAGCTCACAGCCCCCCAGCTCACAGATGCCCAGCTCACAGCCCCCCAACTCACAGCCCCCCAGCTCACAGCCCCCCAACTCACAGCCCCCCAACTCCCACCCTACCAGCTCACAGCCTCCCTGCTCACAGCCCCCCAACTCACAGCCCCCCAGCTCACAGACCCCAGCTCACAGCCCCCCAGCTCACAGACCCCAGCTCACAGCCCCCCAGCTCACAGACCCCCAGCTAACAGTCCCCCAGCTCACAGCCCCCCAGCTCACAGCCCCCCAACTCACAGCCCCCCAACTCACAGCCCCCCAACTCACAGACCCCCAACTCACAGACCCCCAACTCACAGCCCCCCAACTCACAGCCCCCCAACTCACAGCCCCCCAACTCACAGCCCCCCAGCTCACAGCCCCCCAGCTCACAGCCCCCCAGCTCACAGCCCCCCAACTCACAGCCCCCCAGCTCACAGTCCCCCAGCTCACAGCCCCCCAACTCACAGCCCCCCAACTCACAGCCCCCCAGCTCACAGCCCCCCAGCTCACAGACCCCCAACTCACAGACCCCCAGCTAACAGTCCCCCAACTCACAGTCCCCCAACTCACACCCTCCCAGCTCACAGACCCCCAGCTCACAGCCCCTCTGCCCCCCAGCTCACACCCTCCCAACTCACAGCCCCCCAGCTCACAGCCCCCCAGCTCACAGTCCCCCAGCTCACAGCCCCCCAGCTCACAGACCCCAGCTCACAGCCCCCCAGCTCACAGCCCCCCAGCTCACAGCCCCCCAGCTCACAGCCCCCCAGCTCACAGTCCCCCAGCTCACAGCCCCCCAGCTCACAGCCCCCCAGCTCACAGCCTCCCCTGCCCCCCAGCTCACAGCCCCCCAGCTCACAGCCCCCCAGCTCACAGACGCCCAGCTCACAGCCCCCCAGCTCACAGCCCCCCAACTCACAGCCCCCCAGCTCACAGCCTCCCTGCTCACAGACCCCCAGCTCACAGCCCCCCAACTCACAGCCCCCCAGCTCACAGCCCCCCAGCTCACAGCCCCCCAACTCACAGCCCCCCAGCTCACAGCCCCCCAGCTCACACCTTCCCAGCTCACAGACCCCCAACTCACAGACCCCCAGCTCACAGCCCCCCAACTCACAGACCCCCAGCTCACAGCCCCCCAACTCACAGCCCCCCAGCTCACAGCCCCCCAGCTCACACCTTCCCAGCTCACAGACCCCCAACTCACAGACCCCCAGCTCACAGCCCCCCAACTCACAGACCCCCAGCTCACAGCCCCCCAACTCACAGCCCCCCAGCTCACAGCCTCCCTGCTCACAGACCCCCAGCTCACAGCCCCCCAGCTAACAGTCCCCCAACTCACAGCCCCCCAGCTCACAGCCCCCCAGCTCACAGCCCCCCAGCTCACAGCCCCCCAACCTCACAGTCCCCCAGCTCACAGCCCCCCAGCTCACAGCCCCCCAGCTCACAGCCCCCAGCTCACAGACCCCCAGCTCACAGCCCCCCAGCTCACAGCCCCCCAGCTAACAGTCCCCCAACTCACAGCCCCCCAGCTCACAGTCCCCCAGCTAACAGTCCCCCAACTCACAGCCCCCCAACTCACAGCCCCCCAGCTCACAGCCTCCCTGCTCACAGACCCCCAGCTCACAGCCTCCCAGCTCACAGACCCCCAGCTAACAGTCCCCCAGCTAAGTCCCCCAACCTCACAGCCCCCCAACCTCACAGCCCCCCTGCCCCCCAGCTCACAGCCCCCCTGCCCTGGATCCACAGCGTTTCATTGTGATATGTGTGGGGAAGAGAAGATTAAATGTAATAATCCATGACACTGATGGCATCCACCTGCTGCAGCACCACAGACCCCGTTTTATAACAATACAGTAAATATACAATCGTCAATAATGCAGTAAATTATCAATGATACTAGGTAACCAGACCATAATAATGCGAACTGGTGCACAGTGCAGCCTGAACAAAGTTGATAGTAGATGATTGCTGAGGGGGGTGGCGGTCCAAGAGCCTGCTTGTTATTGGGAACACGCGGCTCTTGAACCTGGAGGTGACAGTTTTCTGGCTCCTGGACCTTCCTGCAGCCCTGGCCTCCAGTACCCCACAGCGCGGCCACTGCTGTTTCCAGCACTGACCCTCTGCTGCCTCTCTCACCAGCCTTCCAACATCCTCCTGGATGCCGACTGCTTTGTGAAACTGTGTGACTTTGGTCTGGCTCGCTGCATCAATCAGATACAGGAGGATGAGGGGAACCCTGCGCTGACAGAGTACGTGGCCACACGATGGTATCGAGCTCCAGAAATCCTCCTCGCTTCTCCCAGGTCAGCTGACAACCATCCTTATCTACATGGTGCCAACTCAAGCCTTCAACGTGTAGTTGTACAACACACACACACACAGGTCTCCTGCTCCACCATGCTCACCTGGGGGTGGGGGGCACAGCTCTGGGGGGGGGGGTCAAAGCTCTGGGGGGGAATCACAGCTCTGGGGAGTGGGGGGATCACAGCTCTGAGGGAAGGTGGGGTGGTCACAGCACTGGGGGGGAGGGGGTGGTGGTCACAGCTCTGGTGAATGTGAACACAGTGTTGCCTGTAACTCACAGGCCTGCAACTGGGTCTGTATTAGTAGTGAAGGCTCTTTCACCTGCAGCACACCCCTGGGCATTCGTCAGTTCTGGTGAGAGGGGACTTTGATTCAGTAACAAGGGCGGGCCCCACTGAACATTATCAAAGCAGCGTGGAGGATGATAACAAAGTCCACAGCCTGTAAACACAGAGACACGAAGCTTCAGAAACAAATGTTGGGTGAACAACAAGGGCTAAAGGTCAGAACAGTGGGCCTCTCTCCTCACCACCACACATACCCATACACCAGGCTGTGTTGGGATCAGGTCACAAACTGGCCTCAACAGAGGTAGCAGATGCCGTTTCCGTTCAGGACCGTGCATCAGGACCAGGGAGTCTTAGGGAGAATATAGGGTCTTGGATACAGCACAGGAACAGGCCCTTCAGTCCACAATGTCCATGACGCACACAATACCAGGTTAAACTAATCCCCTCTGCCTGCACATGCTCCATACAGTGCCCTCCATAATGTTTGTGACAAAGACACATCATTTATTTATTTGCCCCGGTACTCAACAATTTGAGATTTGTAATAGAAAAAAAATCACATGTGGTTAAAGTGCGCATTGTCAGATTTAAATAAAGGCCATTTTTATACATTTTGGTTTCACCATGTCGAAATTACAGCAGTGTTTATACATAGTCCCCCATTTCAGGGCACCATAATGTTTGGGACACAGCAATGTAAATGAAAGTAGTCATGTTTAGTATTTTGTTGCATATCCTTTGCATGCAATGACATGCAATGCAGTTGCTGGGTGTCTTCTCTGGTGATGCTCTGCCAGGCCTGTATTGCAGCCATCTTTAGCTTATGCTTGTGTTGGGGGCTAGTCCCTTCAGTTTTCTCTTCAGCATATAAAATGCATGCTCAATTGGGTTCAGATCGGGTGATTGACTTGCCCACTCAAGAATTGACCATTTTTTACCTTTGATAAACTCCTTTGTTGCTTCAGCAGTATGTTTGGGATCATTGTCTTGCTGTAGAATGAACCGCCGGCAATGAGTTTTAAGGCATTTGTTTGAACTTGAGCAGATAGGATGTGTTTATACACTTCAGAATTCATTATGCTACTACCATCAGCAGTTGCATTATCAATGAAGATAACTGAGCCAGTACCTTCAGCAGCCATACATGCCCAGGCCATAACACCCCCACCACCGTGTTTCACAGATGAGGTGGTATGCTTTAGATCTTGGGCAGTTCCTTCTCTCCTCCATACTTTGCTCTTGCCATCACTCTGATATAAGTTAATCTTTGTTTCATCTGTCCATATGACCTTTTTGCAGAACTCTGGTTGCTCTTTTAAGTACTTCTTGGCAAACTGTAACCTGGGATCCTATTTTTGCGGCTAACCAGTGGTTTGCATCTTGCAGTGTAGCCTCTGTATTTCTGTTTATGAAGTCATCTGCGGACAGTGGTCATTGAAAACCCAACACCTGACATCTGAAGAGTGTTTCTGATCTGTCGCACAGTGTTTGGGGATTTATCTTTATTATAGAGAGAATTCTTCTGTCATCAGCTGTGAAGGTCTTCCTTGGCCTGCCAGTCCCTTTGCGATTAGTAAGCTCACCAGTGCTCTCTTTCTTCTTAATGATGTTCCAAACAGTTGATTTTGGTAAGCCTAAGGTTTGGCTGATGTCCCTAACAGTTTTATTCTTGTTTCTCGGTCTTATAATGGCTTCTTTGATTTTCATTGGCACAACTTTGGTCCTCATGTTGATAAACAGCAATAAAGGTTTCCAAAGGTGATGGAAAGACTGGAGGAAAGACTAGGTGCTGAGAGCTCTCTTATACCTGCATTAAGGAGGCAATTAAATGCACCTGATACCTGTGAAGTTATGTGTCCCAAACATTATGGTGCCTTAAATGGGGGACGATGTATAAACACAGCTGTAATTTCTACATGGTGAAACCAAAATGTATAAAAATGGCCTTTAATAAAAATCTGACAATGTGTACTTTAACTATCATGTGATTTCTTTCTATTACAAATCTCAAATTGTGGTGCAGAGACAAATAAATAAATGATGGGTCTTTGTCCCAAACATCATGGAGGGCACTGTATTCCTCCTTTCCCTTCATATCTATGTGCCTATCTAAACGTCTCTTAAACACCACTATGGTATCTGCCTCCACCACCATCCCTGGCAGTGCTTTCAATGCAACCACCACTCTTGGTGTTAAAACAAAACTTCCCCCCTCTCATCTTAAAAGCTTCCTGCCACACACAATTTTATGAACCTATCAGATCTCCCCTCGGCTTCCAGAGAAAACAAACTAAGTTTGTCTGAGCTCTCGTTACAGTTATAGTTCCTAAATCCAGGCAGAATTCTCCCATTTCTTTGCCAGTATCTCTAAATGAGCTATATCGCACTGTATCCTTTGACAGCTTTTTGTATGGTCTGAAAATATACCAAGCAACCCATCTACATTTCCATCTGTGTATATATTAGAAACAGCAGAGGTCCCAGCACAGATCCATGCGGAACTCCACTGGTCACAGACCTCTGGCCACAATAACACCCTTTCACCACTATCCTGTCTGTGTTGAATTGGGCCATTGAGAATCCAAATAGCCATGTTGCCGTGGATCCCATGCATCTTCATCTTCTGGATCAGCCTACCCTGGGGGACTTTATCAAATACCTCACTAAAACCCATGTAGACACCATCCACCACCCTACCCCCATCAATCACCGTTGTCACTTCCTCAAAAAACTGTAACCAAGTTGACAAGACATTAGCTGCCGCAGCCAAAGCTATGCTGACTGTCCCTCTTGTCCGGTTCTCCAAATGGCAGTAATTCCAATCCCGAACAATCCTCTCCAACAGTTTCTGCACCACTGACGTGAGGCTCACTGGCTCATAATGCATTCTTCCTACTTCCCTTTTTAAACAAAGGAATAATATTAGCTGCTCTCCAGTTCAATGGCTATTGCCTGTGGCGAGAGGAGATGTAAAGATCTGATTGATACTTTATTATTGCCATCATCATCAAGACCCCAGCAATCTCGTCACTTGCCTCTCTCAATAACCTGAGATAGATCCCATCCAGCCCTGGTGATTTATTCCCCTTAATGCTCTTCAAGAGCCCCACCTCCTTGATCTCGATCTGTGCTTACACATTGTTCCCCAGACTGAAGGTGCTGGAGTAACTCAGCGGGACAAGTAGCATCTCTGCAGAGAAGGAATGGGTGACATTTTGGGTCGAGACCCTTCTCCAGACTGATCCCCACACTGATCTCGCTGTTCTCCATGTCCTTCTGCTTGGTGAACACTGACCGCCCAGGTAATTACTGGCGGTCGGCCCCAGCATTTCCCGGAAATGAACAGGGCGAGCGGCATTGGCGGGCCGTGGAACCCCAGCGTTGGTGGTAGAAGCACCACTTCTTATTACCATCTTCTCCCGGAGCAAGAGACTCAGCTGTGCCCCCGGTGGGTGCAGCCCTGGGTCGTTGTGCCTTCCAGGCGCTGTGGACACCTGATGGAGCGAACCTCCGCCCTGCCGCCTGGCCAGCCACCGCTCGTCCGCGAGTGTTCCACTAGCTGCAGGGGGTCATGGAAACTTGTCCCTGAGAGGAGCAGGCGGATGTCATCGGGCAACTGCTCTAGGAAAGTGTACTCAAAAAGCAGGCAGTGCCCATGGCCATCCATGAGCGTGAGCATTTTGCTCATGAGGGCCGCCGAGCCTGCCCATGTGGAGGATGCACGCCGCTCGCTCCAAGGTGCTGAGTCCGAAGATGCGAAGAAGCAGCGCCTTGAGGCCTTCGTATTTATTGGCCGCTGGCGGCATGCACAGGTAAGGCACCAAGCGACCGGCCGTCTCCTGGTCGAGCATGCCAACACCGACAACATAGAAGTAGCAGGTGTTGTCGGCTATGATCCTGCAGATGTGGAATGGAGCCTCCACCTGCTGGAACCACACCTGGGGCTGCGAGGACCAGAAGACCGGCAGCTTAAGTGCAACCGCGTTTTGTTGGGCCTGGTCGGTGGCAACGGCAGGTTGAGCGCTGGCGGCGTTCATTATTGCGATCTAAAATGCCCACCAATGAAGCGGGACATGAGTTGTCAAGCAAAGAATTCTTAATACACAGTACAGCTCCCAAAACCACAACGAGGGGCACGGACGTTCCCAACCCCAGGGGAGCCCCGTGACCTGCGCCTCCCACCAAACCAAGTCACGTAACCCATCCTCTAGAGCTGAGGGCTCGCAACATGCATCGCTAACCACCAGGGACCGCCACAGCAGGTTAAATATTGTAGTTTAAAGGCAAGTGTATTTGAAAGAAGAGTGGGTCTGGGCGCAGAGTCAGGTGGTTGCTTTACACCACTGTGTCTGAAGAAGGGTTTCGGCCCGAAACGTTGCCTATTTCCTTCGCTCCATAGATGCTGCTGCACCCGCTGAGTTTCTCCAGCTTTTTTTTGTGTAACCTGGTTGCTTTACATCCCTGGCAGGCATCCAGGGGTCTGTGTACTGAGCTGCATGCTTCTCTTTGTACAGGTACACCAAGGGCGTGGATATGTGGAGTGTTGGCTGTATTTTAGGGGAGATGCTGCTCGGGAAACCGCTCTTTCCAGGAACGTCATCCATAAACCAAATTGAAAGAATCATGAGTGTCATTCCAGCCCCCTCCAACGAAGGTACATGCTCCCGTGCTGTTGGTGCCCAACCTCCCCCGCGGTACATTGAGTGATACAGTGTGGAAACGGGCCCAACTTGCCCACACCGCCCAACATGTCCCAGCTACACTAGTCCCACCCGCCTGCATTTGGCCCATATTCCTCCAAACCTGTTCTATCCATATACCTGCTAATTGCTTGTTATATATTGGGATAGTCCCTGCCTCAACTATATCCTCTGACACCTTGTTCCATACACCCACCACCCTTTGTGTGAAAAAGTTACCCCTCAGATGCCTATTAAATCTTTTCCCCTCCACCTTAAACCTATGTCCTCTGGTCCTTGATTCAGCTACTCTGGGCAAGAGACTATGCATCTACCTGATCTATTCCTCACATGATCTCAGACACCTCTATAAGACCACCCCTCATCCTCCTGCGCTCCAAGGAATAGAGACCCAGCCTACTCAACCTCTCCCTATAGATCAGACCCTCGAGCTGTCAACATCCTTGTAAATCTTCTCTGTACCCTTTCCAGCTTGACAATATCTTTCCTATAACATGGTGCACAGAACTGACACAATACTCTAAATGTGGCCTTACCAACGTCTTATACAACTGCAACATGACCTCACAACTTCTATACTCAATACTCTGACATGAAGGCCAATGTGCCAAATGCCTTCTTGACCACCTTATCTACCTGCAAAGCCACCTACAAGGAAGCATGCACCTGCACTCCTGGATCCCTCTGCTCTACAAAACTACCCAGAGCTCAACCATCCACTTTGTGGGTCCAGCCCTTGTTCGACGTTCCAAAATGCAACACCTCCCATCAACCATTCCTCAGCCCACCTGGCCAATCGATCCAGATCCTGCTGCAATCTTTCACAACCATCTTCACTATCTGCAAAACCACCCACTTTTGTATCATCAGCAAACTTGCTAATCTTGCCCTGTATGTTCTCATCCAAATCATTGATATAGATGACATAGATGACAAACAGTAAAGGGCCCAGCTCTGAACCCTGAGGCACACCACTAGTCACAGGCCTCCAGTCCAAGAATCAACCTTCCACCATCACCCTCTGCTTCCTTCCATGGAGCCAATTTGCTATCCATTCAGCTATCTCTCCTTGGATCCGACGCGATCTAACCTTCCAGAGCAGCCTACCATGCGCAACCTTGTCGAATGCTTTCCTGAAATCCATGTACACAACATCTACAGCTCTGCCCTCATCTACGTTTTTGGTCACGTCTTCAAAAAACTCAAATCAGATTTGTGAGACACAACCTCCCACGTACAAAACCATGCTGACTATCTCTAATCAGCCCTTCTTCATATATATGCCTGTATATTGTATTCCATTGAATACTCTCTAATAATTTACCAACTACAGATGTTAAGCTCACTGGCCTATAGTTCCCAATATTTTCCCTGCTGCCCTTCTTGAATAGAGGCACAACATTTGCCACCCTCCAGCCTTCCGGCACCTCTCCTGTATTTCAAGACGACTCGTAAATGACAACCAGGCCTCCAGCAATGTCCTCTCTAGTTTCCCACAATGTCCTCGGATATAACTGATCAGGCCCTGGAGATTTGTCTACCTTCGTACACGACAGTACCTTCAGCATCTCGTCGACTGTAACACTGACGGCTCTCAAGACACTTCCTCCATCTTCCTGCCTTTCTCGTCGGTAAATACAGAGGAGCAATACTCATTGAGGACCTTGCCCATCTCCTGTGGCTCCACACAGAGGTGACCACTTTGATTCCTGAGGTATCCCACTCTCTTTCTAGTTACTCTTTCCCCCCTTATGTATTTATAAAATCTTGGGATTGCCCCTAATGCTACCTGCCAGAGCTATCTCCTGGCCCCCTTTTGCCCTTCCGATTTCCTTTTTTACTTTGCTCATTAGTTTCCGAAACTTCTCCAGGGATACACTTGATCCCAGCTGACTATACCTGCCTCATGCATCCATCCTATTCTTGACCAATGCCTCAATTTCCCTCGTCAGCCAAGTTTGCTTACGTTTGCCTGCCTTGCCCTTCACTCTAACAGGGACAAACTTAACCTGAGCTTTTGTCAGCACACTTTTAAAAACATCCCACTTGGTTGGTGTTCCTTTCCCCTCTAATAACCTACCCCAATCAACTTGAGCGAGACTCGTACCCTCAAAGTTGGACTTACGCCAATTTAGCATTTAGCATGTGGTCCCTCTCTGTCCATATCCATAACTATATTTAACCTAATCAAACTGTGGTCATTGGTCCTAAAAGGCTCCTCCACGAGTACTTCATTCACTTGCGCTTCCCAATTTCCTAAGACTAGATCAAGTGTTGCCCTCTCACATGTGGTGGTCTCTACATATTGCTGGAGAAAACTCTCCTAAACACCTTTGAGGAATTGCACCCCATCTAAGCCTTTCACACTATGGTTTTCCCAGTCAATATTGGGAAAGTTAAAATCCCCTACTACAGCAACCTTATTTGACCTGCAGCTGTCTGCAATCTCCTGGCATATTTGTTCTTCTAATTCCCGTTGACTTTGGGGGTCTGTAGTGCACCCCCAACAAGGTGATCATCCCTTTCTTGTTCCTCAGCTCCACCCATATAGCCTCACTGGACGAACCGTCTGTAATGTCACCTCTGATCACAGTTTAACTAACAATACACTCAGATGGTGGCACAGTTCTCTGCCACGGCAGGGTATGGAGGACGTTTGTGAATGGACTTGAGAATAAGATGTATTTCTAATCATAAAAGACACCTTCAGGTATGGAGAGTGTGGGAACTTGGTATTGAAATGGATGACCAGTGTGTAACGGCAGGTGTGTCACGTCAGGCAGGTGTGTAATGGCAAACAGGTGTATAATGTTAGGCAGGTGTGTCACGTCAGGCAGGTGTGTAATGGCAAGCAGGTGTATAATGTTAGGCAGGTGTGTATTGGCAGGCAGGTGTGTGACATCGGGCAGATGTGTAATGTTGGGCAGGTGTGTAATGTTAGGCAGGTGTGTAAAGGCAGGTAGGTGCGTAAAGGCAGGCAGGTGTGTGACGTCGGACAGGTGCGTAATGTTGGGCAGGTGCGTAACGTTGGGCAGGTGTGTAACGTTGGGCAGGTGTGTGACGTCGGGCAGGTGTGTCATGTCGGGCAGGTGTGTAATGGCATGCCGGTGTGTAATGTCGGGCAGGTGTGTAATGGCATGCCAGTGTGTAATGGTTGGCAGGTGTGTAATGTTGGGCAGGTGTGTAATGGTTGGCAGGTGTGTAATGGTTGGCAGGTGTGTAATGTTGGGCAGGTGTGTAATGGTTGGCAGGTGTGTAATGTTGGGCAGGTGTGTAATGGTTGGCAGGTGTGTAATGGTTGGCAGGTGTGTAATGGTTGGCAGGTGTGTAATGGTTGGCAGGTGTGTATTGGTTGGCAGGTGTGTATTGGTTGGCAGGTGTGTAATGGTTGGCAGGTGTGTAATGTTGGGCAGGTGTGTAATGGTTGGCAGGTGTGTATTGGTTGGCAGGTGTGTAATGTTGGGCAGGTGTGTAACGGCAGGCAGGTGTGTATTGGCTGGCAAGTGTGTAATGTTGGGCAGGTGTGTAACGTCGAGCAGGTGTGACGTCGGGCAGGAGTGTGACGTCAGGCAGGTGTGTGACGTCAGGCAGATGTGTAATGGCAGGCAGGTGTGTAACGTCGGGCAGGTGTGTAATAGCAGGCAGGAGTGTGACGTCAGGCAGGTGTGTAACGTCAGGCAGGTGTGTAACGTCGGGCAGGTGTGTAATAGCAGGCAGGAGTGTGACGTCAGGCAGGTGTGTAACGTCAGGCAGGTGTGTAACGTCGGGCAGGTGTGTAATAGCAGGCAGGTGTGTAACGTCAGGCAGGTGTGTAACGTCAGGCAGGTGTGTAACGTCAGGCAGGTGTGTAACGTCGGGCAGGTGTGTAATAGCAGGCAGGAGTGTGACGTCAGGCAGGTGTGTAACGTCAGGCAGGTGTGTAACGTCAGGCAGGTGTGTAACGTCGGGCAGGTGTGTAATAGCAGGCAGGTGTGTAACGTCAGGCAGGTGTGTAACGTCAGGCAGGTGTGTAACGTCGGGCAGGTGTGTAATGTCGGGCAGTGTATAATGTTGGATAGTGTGACGTTCGGCAGGTGTGTGACGTCTGGCAGGTGTGTTACATTGGGCAGGTGTGTAATGGCAGGCAGGAATGTAATGTCAGGCAGGTGTGTAACGACAGGCGGGAGTGTAAAGGCGGGCAGGTGTGTAACAATGGACCCGTCGAAAGTGGTCACCCAGCTTGGGCGCTGGTCGGGTCTCCTCAGAGAGCTTCCCTAACGGGGCAGGGTGTTGGTCATTGACCAACTCGTGGCCTCCATGCTGTGGTACCGGTTGACCACCCTGGTCCCATTACCCACCTTTGCCGGGATCATCCAGAGGAAGTTGGTGGACATCTTCTGGGGCAACGGAAAGCACTGGGTCTCTGCAGCAGTCCTGAGTCTCCCGATCAAGGAGGGCGGTCAGTCGCTGGTGTGCATTGGCACCCATCTAGCGGTTCTCTGCATCAGGACCCTGCAGAGATATCTGTACTCTGGGCATCCTCCTAGGTGGCACGTGCTGGCAACGCACTTTTTCCAACAGGGCCGCTGCCTTCAAGGAGGTAAGCGGATACCATCCGCGAGTCACAGCGCCAGGCGGAAGATGGCTCTGCCCGAGCGGGCTGCCTATCCCATTTCTGGGGTCACGTTATGTATCCACAATAAGGATGGGGAAAAAGGAATTTAAGAATATTTGTTTTACTTGTATCATGGTGGTGGGTTTGTTTGAATCGTTTAGTATTGTAAATAGTATTGTAAATAATAGAATACATCTATTTTTGGTTAGAAATAAATCTGCTGCTCCCAGCTGTCAGAGGTAGTGTGGGCTCCGCGGGCAGGGAGATAGTGGGTGCCAGTGGCTGCTTCTGGGTGATGTGACTGGATGTTTCACCCTGCCAGCCTCATGGTGCTCAACCTGTTCTCCCATCTCTTCACAGACATCCAGTCCATTAACTCCGATTACGGCTCTTCTGTAGTCCACAAGATTTTGACCAGGTGAGTGAGCACCCCCCTTGCAGTGCGAGGCTGCTGTTCATAAAGCTGGCCCAGTGCTGTGACTACACCTCTCCTTCCCAGGCCCAGGACCTCCATCGACCAACTCCTGCCGACCACCACGCCCCCAGATGCCCTGGATCTCCTGAGCAAGCTACTCGTCTTCAACCCCGATCATCGGCTCACTGCCCAGCAGGCACTTCAACACCCCTACCTCAGCAGGTAAATGCACCCTCACCTCTACCTCAGCAGGTAAATGCACCCACACCACCCCTACCACATCATGAGTTTTCTCTCTCCCTCTCCATGTCCCTCTCCATCTCCCTCTCCCTCTCCCTCTCCCTCTCCCTCTCCCTCTCCCTCTCCCCCTCTCTCCCCCTCCACCCCCTCAAAGGTTTGCCTTTATTTGCTTCAGTTTTGAACAAGCAGTTTGATTTCAGTTTTTTTTTGCATTATCAATAAACTTGAGAAAAACATGTTTTGTTTGCTTCAATTATCAGAGAGCATATTATGCTTGCCTAATGAACTTTAAGTTTATGAAAGAGAAAGAAAGAGATTAATAAAGATATAATAATGTTTTTATGAAGGGGTTCCCTGAGACATGAAAATTATCTCAAAGGTTTGCAAGGGTAAAAAAGTTGAGAAACGCTGGTCTGTGTGGTTCTGTGTACGTGTGTACATGTATGTACATGTATGTGGTTGTGTGTGTATGGGTGCGTGTGAGTGGTTCTGTGTGTGTGTGGTTTGTGGGCATGTGTGTGCCCGTGTGTGTGTGTGTGTGTGTGCGCGCGCGCGTGCGTGTGGTTGTGCGCGTGTGGTTGTGTGCGCGTGTGTGGTTGTGTGTGCGTGTGTGGTTGTGTGCGTGTGTGGTTGTGTGCGTGTGTGGTTGTGTGTGCGTGTGTGGTTGTGTGTGCGTGTGTGGTTGTGTGTGCGGGTGTGGTGTGTGGTTGTGTGTGCGTGTGTGGTTGTGTGCGCGTGTGTGGTTGTGTGCGCGTGTGTGGTTGTGTGCGCGTGTGTGGTTGTGTGTGCGTGTGTGGTTGTGTGTGCGTGTGTGGTTGTGTGTGCGTGTGTGGTTGTGTGCGTGTGTGGTTGTGTGCGTGTGTGGTTGTGTGCGCGTGTGTGGTTGTGTGTGCGTGTGTGGTTGTGTGTGCGTGTGTGGTTGTGTGTGTGGTTCTGTGCGCGTGTGTGGTTGTGTGTGCGTGTGTGGTGTGCGTGTGTGGTTGTGTGTGTGGTTGTGTGTGTGGTTGTGTGCGCGTGTGTGGTTGTGTGTGGTTGCGTGTGCGTGTGTGGTTGCGTGTGTGGTGTGCGCGTGTGTGGTTGTGTGCGCGTGTGTGGTTGTGTGCGTGTGTGGTTGTGTGCGCGTGTGGTTGTGTGCGCGTGTGTGGTTGTGTGCGCGTGTGTGGTTGTGTGCGCGTGTGTGGTTGCGTGTGTGGTTGTGTGCGCGTGTGTGGTTGTGTGTGCGTGTGTGGTTGCGTGCGCGTGTGCGTGTGTGGTTGCGTGTGTGGTTGTGTGCGCGTGTGTGGTTGTGTGTGCGTGTGTGGTTGTGCGCGTGTGTGGTTGTGCGCGTGTGTGGTTGTGTGCGTGTGTGGTTGTGCGCGTGTGTGGTTGCGCGTGTGTGGTTGTGCGCGTGTGTGGTTGTGTGTGCGTGTGTGGTTGTGTGCGTGTGTGGTTGCGTGTGGGTGTGTGGTTGCGTGTGTGGTTGTGTGTGGTTGTGTGCGTGTGTGGTTGTGTGTGCGTGTGTGGTTGTGTGCGTGTGGTTGTGCGCGTGTGTGGTTGTGCGCGTGTGTGGTTGCGTGTGCGTGTGTGGTTGCGTGTGTGGTTGTGTGCGCGTGTGTGGTTGCGCGTGTGTGGTTGTGTATGCGTGTGTGGTTGTGCGTGTGTGGTTGTGCGTGTGTGGTTGTGCGCGTGTGTGGTTGCGTGTGCGTGTGTGGTTGCGTGTGTGGTTGTGTGCGCGTGTGTGGTTGTGTGCGTGTGTGGTTGTGTGCGTGTGTGGTTGTGCGCGTGTGTGTGCGTGTGTGGTTGTGTGCGTGTGTGGTTGTGTGTGCGTGTATGTGTGGTTGTGTGTGTGCTTGCGCGTGTCTGTGTGGTTCTGTGTGCGTGTATGCGTGCGTGGTGCATGTGTGTGTGCATGTGCGCGTGTGCGGTTCTGTGTGTGTGGTTGTGCATGTGAGTGAGCATGTGTGGTTGTGTGTGTGTGGTTAATCGTGTGTCGTACGTATGTGGTTGTGTGTGTGGTTGTGTGTGTGTGTGTGCGCGTGTGTGGTTCTGTGTATGTGTGCGCATGTGTGGCTCCGTGTGTGTGTATGTGTGCGCGCATGTGTGATTCTGTGTGGTTTTGCGCGCATGTGGGTCTGTATGTGTGAGTGCACGCGTTTGTGTGTGTCTGTGGTTCTGCGTGTGTGTATGTGGTTGTGCATGTGTGTGCACGTGTGTGGTTGTGCGTGTGTATGTGGTTGTGCATCTGTGTGCACGTGTGGTTCTGTGCGTGGTTGTGTGGTTGAGCGTGTGTGTGTGCACGCGCGCGGTTGTGTGCGTGTGCGCATGTGTGTTTGTGTATGGCTGTGCATGTGTGTGCGCGCATGTGGTTGTGTTTGTGCATGTGTGGTGTGTGTGTGCGCGCGCATGTGTGGTGTGTGTGCGCACGCATGTGTGTGTGCGCATGTGTGGTTGTGTGCGCACGCATGTGTGTGTGTGCACATGTGTAGTTGTGTGAGTGTGTGGTTTTGTGTGTGTTTGTGTGCGCGCATGTGTGGTTGTGTGTGTGTGTGTACGTATGTGTGGTTGTGCATGTGTATGTGTGTGGTTGTGTGTGTGGTTGTGTGTGTGCACATGTGTGATTGTAGTTGTGTGTGCGCACGCACATTTGTAGTTATGTGTGTTTGTGTGTGTGTTTGCACGTGTGTGTGCTTCTGTGTGTGTGTGTGCAAGGTTGTGTGTGTGCACGCGTGTGTGGTTCTATGTGTGTGATTCCGTGTGTGTGTGTGTGTGCGCGCGTGTGTGGTTGTGTGCGTGTGCGCAATCGTTTGTGTGTGTGTATGGTTCTGTGTGTGTGTGCGCGCGCGTGTGTGGTTCTGTGTGTGAGTGCACACGTTTGTGTGTGTGTGTGTGGGGGGTTGTGCGTGTGTGCGCGCGTGTGGTTCTGTGTGTGTGCGTATGTATGTGCATGTGTGGTTCTGTGTGTGTGTATGGTTATGCGTGTGTGTGTGTGCGTATGTATGTGCATGTGTGGTTCTGTGTGTGTATGGTTGTGCGTGTGTGTGTGCGTATGTATGTGCATGTGTGGTTCTGTGTGTGTGGTTGTGCATGTGTGCGAGTGTGTGGTTCTGTGTGTGTGCGCATGTGTGGTTCTGTGTGTGTGTGCGCATGTGTGGTTTTGTGTGTGTGTGTGCGCATGTGTGGTTCTGTGTGTGTGTGTGTGTGTGTGTGCGTGCTCATGTGTGGTTGTGTGTGTATGGTTGTGCTTGTGTGTGTGCGTGGTTGTGTGTGTGTGTGCGTGTGTGTGCTCGGTTCTGTGTGCCTGCCTCTGACCACCACTGTGGTCTATATAATATTGTTTATTATATTCTATATTCTATATCTTATAGAAACTTACAAAATTCGTAAGCGGTTGGACAGGCTAGATGCAGGAAGATTGTTCCCGATGTTGGGGAAGTCCAGGACAAGGGGTCACAGCTTAAGGATAAGGAGGAAATCCTTTAAAACCGAGATGAGAAGAACTTTTTTCACACAGAGAGTGGTGAATCTCTGGAACTCTCTGCCACAGAGGGTAGTTGAGGCCAATTCATTGGCTATATTTAAGAGGGAGTTAGATGTGGCCCTTCTGGCTAAGGGGATTAGGGGGAATGGAGAGAAGGCAGGTACGGGATACTGAGTTGGATGATCAGCCATGATCATATTGAATGGCGGTGCAGGCTTGAAGGGCCGAATGGCGTACTCCTGCACCTAATTTCTATGTTTCTATGTACAGGTTCCACAGCCCCGGTCGGGAGGTGAGTCTGGGCTATGATGTGGTGCTGCCCGTGGACGATGACACACAGCTGTCAGTGGCTGAGTATCGCAACACCTTGTACCAGGTAGGAATCTTGATGGGTTAGAGGCAGGGGGACAGTGGGGAGAGGGGTGGGGCGAGGGGTAGTGGGGGTGTGGTGAGGAGGGGGGCAGTGAGTAGTGGTGGGGAGAGGGGGGGGGGGTGGTTGGGGAGTGGGAGAGAGGGGAGTGGGGCCACAGGTGTGTGGGGCAGAGGATGGTGTGCTAGCAATGTGTTCCCTGTGTGTGATGGTGTCTTCCTCCCCCCTCAGATGATACTGGAGAAGAAGACAAACTCCCACCTGCAGGGGCAGCTGATGAAGGGGCTGGAGCGGGGTCCGGAGCCAGTGCGGGAGCCAGTGCGGGAGCCGGAGCCGGAGCCGGAGCGGGGACCGGTGGAACCGGAGGTGGGCTTGGAGCCCAGGGGGACGGACTCGCCCTGTCCCTGCAGCCCGGCTGTGGATGTCACCAGGGGAGCAGCACACGAGGACATGGTGACAAACGTCGCCTACAACCCCATAACACACAGCCCAGTAACGTACGCAGCCCCTCCCAGTAAGTACTGGTACCACAAACCCCCCCCCCCCCCCCCCCCCCCCCGCCGCCTCTGTCTCACGCACATCCTCCTTGTAACCTGGAATCATTAGGTACACAAAAGTGCTAGAGAAACTCAGCGGGTGCAGCAGCATCTATGGAGCGAAGGAAATAGGCAACGTTTCTGGCCAAAACCCTTTGTCAGACCCTTCTTCATCTGGAATCATTACCTGATGGTCAGTGTAATTAGTGCGCAGGCCCCTGCTTGTTCTTGAAACATCACATATTCACAGAACACAGACCACCACAGCACAGGAACAGGCCCTTCAGCCCACAATGTCTGTGTCCAACATGATGCCAAGTTAAACTCATCTCCTCTGCCTGCATGTGATCCATATCCCTCTAAGTTGTGTTGAGTTTGGTGTGACGTGTACCGAGGGACAGTGAAAAGCTTTTGTTGCGTGCTATCCAGTCAGTGTACAGATGCAGGATAAAGGGAATAACTGCCAGAGAGCAGTGCTGAGCTACTATCTACCTCTTTGGTGACCCTCGGATTATCCTGGATCGGTCTTTGCTGGCGTTACCTTACACTAAATGTTATTCCCTTATCCTGCATCTGTACACTGTAAATGGCTGGATTGTAATCACATATTGTCTTTCTGCTGACTGGATAACACGCAACAAAAGCTTCTCACTGTACCTCGCTACGTGACAATAAACTAAACACAACGTGATTAACGTTTAGTACAAGATAAAGTCCAGTAAAGTCCAATCAAAGATAGTCCGAGGGTCACCAATGAAGTAGGTAGTAGTTCAGGATAGCTCTCCAGTTGATGGCAGGGTGGTTCAGTTGCCTGATAACAGCTGGGATGAAAGTGTCCGTGAATCTAAATGCTTCTCTAAACATTTGCCCTCTCACCTGTGTCCTCTAGTCTTTGACACTTCCACCCTGGGGAAAAGATTCTGACTGCCTGATCCATCTATGACAAAATCCAAGCTCTGCAGCTCTGGGAGTAATAATATTTCAATAACAGGTCTATATCATGATGACCATTACCCACTGGATTTCATATTATAAAATCCCCAAAATACTAAATGTCCAAGTTGCCGCTGGTCTCTAATTTTTGGTGTCCTAAAGATCAAATGTCTCTGAGCGGTGGTGTTGGGGAAAGCAAGAATCTGGCTGGCATTCGGCACAGCTTGATTGGTGTGGGTCATGATGCGCAGGAGAGAGGTGTGTAATGGCACAGGAAATCAAAGCAGGAAGCACACAGTGGGGAGAGAGACGGTCACAGTCCACACAATCAGGGGCACAACGTGGACAATGTGTGGAATTGAGGAAGCCCTTCGACAAGGGGTCAAGTGGCAAAATGGATCCAGACCTGGCTCGGTAGTGGGAGGCAGAGGGTGGCATGGAGGGCTGTGTATCCAGTGATGCACCACATGGATACATTCATGATCTGTGTATTTAAGGGGGAAAGTGAAAGGTGATGTACACAGAGGCAAGTGAGTGCGTAGACTGTGGTGCAGGGGTGGTGGTTGAGGAGGCAGATACGCTAGAGTCATTTGTATACATGGCCAGCCTTAGGGGGTGCGGGGCCCAATTGGGAACAATTTTGGTGAGCCCCAGGTTCCCAGCCAAGGTCTTCAGCCTAATTATTTAGTATATAGTTTCAATATAATTATGGAGAGGTCAGAACTGGACCTAGGGTTGAGATTTTTGATTGGAGAAAGGCTAACTTTGATGAGATGCGAGATGATTTAAAAGGAGTGAACTGGGACATTTTGTTTTACGGGAAAGATGTAGAAGAGAAATGGAGGACATTTAAAGGGGAAATTTTAAGAGTACAGAATCTTTATGTTCCTGTTCGGTTGAAAGGAAGCAGTAAAAATTGGAAAGAGCACTGGTTTTCAAGGGAAATTGGACATCTTGTTCGGAAAAAGAGGGAGATCTACAATAATTATAGGCAGCATGAAGTAAATGAGGTGCTTGAGGAGTATAAGGAATGTAAAAAGAATCTTAAGAAAGAAATTAGAAAAGCTAAAAGAAGATATGAGGTTGCTTTGGCAAGTAAGGTGAAAGTAAATCCAAAGGGTTTCTACAGCTATATTAATAGCAAAAGGATAACGAGGGATAAAATTGGTCCATTGGAGAGACAGAGTGGACAGTTATCTGCAGAGCCAAAAGAGATGGGGGAGATATTGAACAATTTTTTTTCTTCGGTATTCACCAAGGCGAAGGATATTGAATTATGTGAGGTAAGGGAAACTAGTAGAGTAGCTATGGATACTATGAGGTTCAAAGTAAAAGAAGTACTGACACTTTTGAAAAATATAAAAGTGGATAAGTCTCCAGGTCCTGACAGGATATTCCCTAGGACATTGAGGGAAGTTAGTGTAGAAATAGCCGGGGCTATGACAGAAATATTTCAAATGTCATTAGAAACGGGAATAGTCCCCGAGGATTGGCGTACTGCGCATGTTGTTCCATTGTTTAAAAAGGGTTCTAAGAGTAAACCTAGCAATTATAGACCTGTTAGTTTGACTTCAGTGTTGGGCAAATTAATGGAAAAGATACTTAGAGATAATATATATAAGCATCTAGATAAACAGGGTCTGATTAGGAACAGTCAACATGGATTTGTGCCTGGAAGGTCATGTTTGACTAATCTTCTTGAATTTTTTGAAGAGGTTACTAGGGAAATTGACGAGGGTAAAGCAGTAGATGTTGTCTATATGGACTTTAGTAAGGCCTTTGACAAGGTTCCTCATGGAAGGTTGGTTAAGAAGGTTCAACTGTTGGGTATAAATGCAGGAATAGCAAGATGGATTCAACAGTGGCTGAATGGGAGAAGCCAGAGGGTAATGGTGGATGGCTGTTTATCGGATTGGAGGCAGGTGACTAGTGGGGTGCCTCAGGGATCTGTGTTGGGTCCTTTGTTGTTTGTCATGTACATCAATGATCTGGATGAAGGTGTGGTAAATTGGTTTAGTAAGTATGCAGATGATACCAAGATAGGGGGTGTTGTGGATAATGAAGAGGATTTCCAAAGTCTACAGAGTGATTTAGGCCATTTTGAAAAATGGGCTGAAAGATGGCAGATGGAGTTTAATACTGATAAATGTGAGGTGCTACACCTTGGCAGGACAAATCAAAATAGGACGTACATGATAAATGGTAGGGAATTGAAGAATACAATTGAACAGAGGTATCTGGGTATAACCGTGCATAGTTCCTTGAAGGTGGAATCTCATATAGATAGGGTGGTAAAGAAAGCTTTTGGTATGCTGGCCTTTATAAATCAGAGCATTTGAGTATAGAAGCTGGGATGTAATGTTAAAATTGTACAAGGCATTGGTGAGACCAAATCTGGAGTATGGTGTACAATTTTGGTCGCCCAATTATAGGAAGGATGTCAACAAAATAGAGAGAGTACAGAGGAGATTTACTGGAATGTTGCCTGGGTTTCAACAACTAAGTTACAGAGATAGGTTGAATAAGTTAGGTCTTTATTCTCTGGAGCGCAGAAGGTTAAGGGGGGACTTGATAGAGTTCATTAAAATGATGAGAGGGATAGACAGAGTTGTTGTGGACAAGCTTTTCCCTTTGAGAATAGGGAAGATTCAAACAGGAGGACATGACTTCAGAATTAAGGGACAGAAGTTTAGGGGTAATATGAGGGGGAACTTCTTTACTCAGAGAGTGGTAGCGGTGTGGAATGAGCTTCCAGTGGAAGTGGTGGAGGCAGGTTCATTGGTATCATTTAAAAATAAATTGGATAGGCATATGGATGAGAAGGGAATGGAGGGTTATGGTATGAGTGCAGGCAGGTGGGACTAAGGGGAAAAAAAATTTGTTCGGCACGGACTTGTAGGGCCGAGATGGCCTGTTTCCGTGCTGTAATTGTTATATGGTTATATATATGAAATTGTACACTAAGGTGCTATGGATTCTACACTGTGAATCTCTCCTGCTCCCGTTTGACTGTCAGTATCTCCGCTGGCTTCCAACCTTTACCGTAGCAGCTAATTACCATTAAACTGCATTATGTGATTGGACACAATGCCCTTGGAGACAGTGGCTGATTAGACGGGAGGAGACCGATTAGTTGATTGGACGGGGATTTTAAGGCAAGCTGGTTGGTGATTGGACGCAACCCCCTTAGAGACAGCGATTGATTGGCCGCCAAATAATCAGGCACAAAAAAATGGACAAATAGGAAAACAAAAATCGCTGGACGGTGCGAACTCAGTGGACTATCTGCGCTGTATCTCCAAACTAAACAGTATAACATGCAGGTACATTCATTTCAAATAAAATTCAGTGATTAGTTCACATGATTTCTCACTGTGTAAAGCTCAATATCTGACCAATTTCTGTTTAACACGTTTGGTCTGCCGTGAGCATGTTTCTCTCCCAAAACAGTTCATATCCAGCAAACCGATCAACGAACCAGACAGCAGTTGGACGCAGTCATGTGATTAGCAAGCAATTGATAAGATTTGATGGAGCACCCTGGTCTTTTTTGCACTAGTATTAGGGTTAAGCTGTCGAATTTAGTCGTTTCTCATACAATCTATGAGTATTGTGTTTACACGTCTTTATGCTGCCAGCAAATAAGAATTTCATTGTTCTGTTGTGGGTCACATATGACTCTTCACTCATGCATTTGTACAATAGAAAACAGGTAATCATTGGACTCTGCGCCAAGTTAAAAAGAGTCAGCAGTTAGTCAGAAAGTGACTATTTGCCTCCAAAGAGCAACCCTTTGTCAGGTGGCTTCACTAAATGGTGTGACTCAATATTCCTCCAGCAGTTTGTTTTTTTTGTTCAAGATCTGCAGCATCAGCAGTCGCTTGCGATTTAATACTATGTTCTGCTGTGATCTAACTAATGGCTGGCCCCATTCTGAAGCACACGCAGCATTGAAATGCTAATACGACAATTAGAAAGAATATTGAACAATACAGTAACACGTAGATCAGAGGACACTGAGGTTTAATTTTACAAATGCCCATTTTCACGAAGCAAGTCACTTTTGGCAACGATACCAGTTTTTAAAGAAGGCAGACTTTGCACTGACCACTTGAAAATAAATCAGTGGTTAACTGGCAATGTAAACGTGATGGTGTGCCTGCCATCAAAGCAGCAGGCACCATGGGAGGAAGGTGGGGGAGAGGGAGATGAATGTGGACGGACAGGGGGGTGAAACAAAAAGATAAAGCGCTGGTTTCAGTCCAACAGCAGTACAAAACTTGAAACAGCTGGTCACAGGGCTAAGAGGCTGAAGTGCTTCAGGCTGCTGTTGGACTGAAACCAATTCTTTATCTTTTTGTTTCACAGAATCACTTCAAGCCTGGTCTCTGCATTATAAGTGGAACATGGTCAGTGATGGAAATGGGTTTTAGGAACTAGGGGTACGCTAAGCTCCGTGAGGCTGAGGTTGGGAAGGAAGGGGGTAGACGTTATAAGCCCCCTGTGAGAAATTGTATTTCTCTGAAATTGAAGATAGACACAAAGCTGGAGTAACTCAGCAGGACAGGCAGCGCAGCGCAACGACTCTGGAGAGAAGACCCTTCTTCAGACTGAACTGAACTCTCGTCGGTGAGAGTACTTGTGATTGTCTGAAGAAACGCAACCCTCTCCCCAGAGCCGCTGCCCATCCTGCTGAGCCACCTTCAACTTCAGAGCCAAAAAAAAAACAGAGTGCTGGAGGAACTCAGCGGGCCAGGCGGCTGCCTCACCCTCTGAGTTTCTCCAGCATTTTTGTCTACCGCAAAACGTCAATGATTCCGGGAATGCCGAGGCGACAGGGTGATAGAGAGGGAGTGAGAGAGCTAGAGAGAGACGAGATGGGGAGCGGGAGAGAGAGAGCGCGAGAGAGAAAGAGAGGGAGAGAGATTGCGAAAGACAGAGAGACACAACGTGGATCGGTAGGTGAATGACACACCAAGAAGAAGCCCCTTCTCGCGGTCAATCATGATGGTGAGTTTTAAGAAATTCTCAATATGTCATCAATGCATCGATCTGCATTCCTCAGTAAATGTAATTGTGGTGTGAACAAGTATTAATGACGCCGCTTGAATTTTATTCAAAGAACGCAGCGTCATTAATACTTGTTCAAATACTTGATCGATGCATTGATGATACATTGTATAACTACTTGGTAACTACTGGCTGTTAACAAGTGCTGTAGTAGTAAACAAATCGTTTGTGTCTGATGGCGGTGCAGCGGTTGTTATCCGTGTCGCTTTAAAAAGAAATCCGGATGGCGAATATTTAAAAAAAAAAATCTTTATTTAACAAAGTGAATTAGTATTTCCGTACGAAATACGGAACATTAGTGCGGAGCCCCCCTTAGGCGCGGGGCCCAATTGGGAGCCATCGGTCCAATCGGCTTATGGCCGGCCCTGTTTGTATAGGATTGGAGGGATGTGGATCACGTGCAGGCAGATAAGGAAAGGTCTTGACATCATGTTAAACATTGCGTAAGAAGGACCTGCAGATGCTGGTTTAAACCGAAGATAGACACAAAAAGCTGGAGTAACTCGGTGGGACAGGCAGCATCTCTGGAGAGAAGGAATGGGTGACGATTCTGGTCATGTTTGAAGAGCATGTTCCTGTGCTGTACTGTTCGATATTACAGTTGTTAATAGTGTGGAATCAAGAGTTATGGGTGTTTAATTGTCAAATGTACATAAAACAGAACAGTGACATCAACCAGCAAGTTGCCAGGGTTCAAGGGGCCTGAGCTCCAACGAGAGATTGAACAGGATGAGGGGTGATCTTATAGTGGTGTATAAGATCATGAGAGGAATAAATATGGTGAATGTAGAGAAGGAGACTCAAGAATCAGGGGGCATGGCTTTAAGGTGAGGAGGGGGGAAAGATTTAAGAGGAACTTTTTTTACACTAGGGGTGATGGGTGTATGGAACAAGCTGCCAGAGGAGGTAGTTGAAGCAGATACTATCACAATGTTTAAAATACATTTGCACACGTACATGGATAGGTAAGGTTTGAAGCAAATGGGCCAAATGAAGGCAGGGGTGGTGTAAATGGGGCATGTTGGTCAGGCTACAGGATAGAAACATAGAAACTAGGTGCAGGAGTAGGCCCTTCGAGCCTGCACCGCCATTCAATATGATCATGGCTGATCATCCAACTCAGTACCCTGTTCCTGCCTTCTCCCCATACCCTCTGATCCCTTTAGCCACAAGGGCCACATCTAACTCCCTCTTAAATATAGCCAATGAACTGGCCTCAACTACCCTCTGTGGCAGAGAGTTCCAGAGATTCACCACTCTGTGTGAAAAAAGTTTTTCTCATCTCGGTTTTAAAGGATTTCCCCCTTATCCTTAAGCTGTGACCCCTTGTTCGGGACTTCCCCAACATCGGGAACAACCTTCCTGCATCTAGCCTGTCCAACCTCTTAAGAATTTTGTAAGTTTCTATAAGATCCCCTCTCAATCTCCTAAATTCTAGAGAGTATAAACCAAGTCTATCCAGTCTTTCTTCATAAGACAGTCCTGACATCCCAGGAATCAGTCTGGTGAACCTTCTCTGCACTCCCTCTATGGCAATAATGTCCTTCCTCAGATTTGGAGACCAAAACTGTACGCAATACTCCAGGTGTGGTCTCACCAAGACCCTGTACAACTGCAGTAGAACCTCCCTGCTCCTATACTCAAATCCTTTTGCTATGAAAGCTAACATACCATTCGCTTTCTTCACTGCCTGCTGCACCTGCATGCCTACCTTCAATGACTGGTGTACCATGACACCCAGGTCTCGCTGCATCTCCCCTTTTCCTAATCGGCCGCCATTTAGATAATAGTCTGCTTTCCTGTTTTTGCCACCAAAATGGATCTCACTTTATCCACATTATACTGCATCTGCCAAACATTTGCCCACTCACCCAGCCTATCCAAGTCACCTTGCAGTCTCCTAGCATCCTCCTCACAGCTAACACTGCCCCCCAGCTTAGTGTCATTCGCAAACTTGGAGATATTGCCTTCAATTCCCTCATGCAGATCATTAATATATATTGGATGGAATTGATGGGTTGGTAAGACAGGAACAGGAGTGCAATGAGGATGTGTGAGGTGATACACGTTGTGAATGGTAAGGCCTTCAGGAGGAGAGAGGGGCCTTGTGTACATGTCCTGGGTCCCAGAAGGTGGCAGCACTGTCACAGAGTTAGACAGCACACACCCAGGCCCTTCAGCCCAGCTCTGCAGCTCCTTCCCCATACCCACCACTCTCTGCGTGCCCTCTTTCTAGCCTCCCAGAGCAGGGCAATTGTACACAACACGTACCAGTGTTT